>AP028436.1:17770669-17989522 GCA_036509395.1 Antheraea yamamai | reverse complement strand
ACACATACGACATATACACATGCGCACAAACACGCACACACAAAACTCGTACGCACGCATGCACGTACACCTGCGCACGTACACAACTTTATAAAATAAGCATTACAACCACAGTCATACATACACATACGACATATACACATGCGCACAAACACGCACACACAAAACTCGTACGCACGCATGCACGTACGCCTGCGCACGTACATGTCGGCGCCATACCAGAATTCTCCCCAGGATCCATCATAAAAATGATACCATTAATGAAAACCAAATTAATTATATTTTCTTTTACAGCACCACTCTACAATGATCGTACAAAGAATGTTTTTCTTAACTTAATTTCTTATTGCCCGTTTGTAACTCACACCAACTCCGCCATATCTTATTTTTCAATAATAACATATTTTCTTTATTACAAACATAATTAATATCAACGGTTTACAAAACAGTATAAAATACATAATAATATTGCAATTATTTTAAATCTTCATTAAAAGCTGAAATATATCTTAATTAGCTTATTCAGAAATAATTATAATAAAAAATACACCGGAGATGTCGCATTTAACACATTTATGGCAAAAATAAATCATATTTATATTTTAAAATTCTTAAAACAATATTAGATTACAATTAAACATAACCAAAACTTTTATTAAATCTAATTAATTTAATTCGTTACTTATCATAGTAATCTGTTCGTACTTTTCTATATTTTATTTACTTTATAACAAGGAGTTGCTAATAATATTTCCTCCTATCTAAGTTCTGATAGATGGCACTACAGATAATAAAGCTTTGATTTAATTTGTTACTTGCTTACATTGACTCCAGATGGCTGTATGGTCGCGCGCCCATATACACAACTTTATAAAATAAGCATTACAACCACAGTCATACATACACATACGACATATACACATGCGCACAAACACGCACACACAAAACTCGTACGCACGCATGCACGCCTGCGCACGTACACAACTTTGTAAAATAAGCATTACAACCACAGTCTTACACATACATAAGACATATACACATGCGCACAAACACGCACACACAAAACTCGTACGCACGCATGCACGTACGCCTGCGTACGTACACAACTTTGTAAAATAAGCATTACAACCACAGTCTTACGCACACATACGACACATACACATGTGCACAAACACGCACACACAAAACTCGTACGCACGCATACAAGTACGCCTGCCGCACGTACACAACTTTGTAAAATAAGCATTACAACCACAGTCTCACACACACATTAATGTAATGGTGTCTGTAGGTGTTGGATGTGGTATTGTCGCGGCTACTGCAGGCAGAGCCGCGGCCGAGCGTTACATCTGGACTGCAGCTGCTGCAACGCTGTGTCACCTGTGAACCGCCGGATCCTCTCATTCTATCACTGCTACTTTCGCTTATCTCAGCGCTGTTTGTTTTCCTAAGTTGTGCCTATAGCCAGATTGCGGGTACGTATATCCTTACCATTTTCCTCAGGAAATATAATAAGTTCTATTTCTTTAGTAAATGCTGGGAAATATACTACAAACGACTTTTGTGTACGAGGTGCTTGGGTACATATCTGTCCCAATAAAAATGCACTGACAATATGACCATTCAAAACCTCAAATGGAAAGAGAAATCCGATATGGTTCTTCTGGATAGCAAAGTTTATGAATATGTAAGCATTATGGAATAATTTTTTAGAATTCATTCCTTTTGAGGGAAAACAGGTGGGGGGCGGGGGGTAAAAATAAGATGACTTCTGGTATTTTTTTTTGTTATGAGGTAGTGACATACATGTAAGTCTCAATAAAAATGACCTTTACAAATATGACCGTTTAAAAACTCAAATAGGAACGTCAAATCAGATATAATTCTTGTAGATTGCAACATCTGTGTGTAACATTTAAGAAATAATTATGAGAATTCATTCCCTGTGGAGGGGTAGGAGGCAGATAAAAATAGGATGACTTCTATTGATTATATGATGATGATGATATTGATGAGGAATTGAATGTGGGGAAACTAATTATCAGGTGCGGGTGCGGGTGCAGCCGGGGCGGAGCTGTTGCCTCGCGTGCTGGACAAGGTGTTCGCGGCGCTCGTGTACGAGGGCGCTCCGCCCAACGACCGCAGCTCCCGACACGTGAAGAACGTGCGCCGCCACGCTGCTGGACTCCTCGTCAAGCTCGCCTCTAAGGTATCACATTTACTCTTTAAACACATTCAAACAAAGTCAAACACATTGTTCGAGATGATTGTTCAACATATTTTAGTTTGTCATTAAGAGATGGCGCCACACTATAGTTAAGTCGCGCTTTCATATGGTCGCTGTCTTTTAATGACATGCGGCTGTCGATCGAACATAATTTGAACAATCCGGTCCGGTGAAGCTGTCAAGACCTTGCTAAGTCAATAGCGCGGTCAGTAATCAGTTCGAGAAAAAAATAAAAATAATTTGGTATTTTCTCCGGTGAAGTTGTGTGAAGACCTTCCCAGTTCAAAGAAAAAAAAATAATTAGCCAGGTGCCCCCAAATATACAACTGCCCTCTTATCCGTTCGTTGTCTGAGTCGTTATCTTTGTTGTTTTGTTCATTGTGGTCGTGTTGGTCGAAAAAGTTTCAGTCGACAACATTTACGTAAACACACATTATTACGTATATGTTATTCTAATGCAACCCAGTCGTATTATTATTAATTAGTTGATACCCGCGACTTCGTTTAACTTCGGTTTTCAACACTACCTGACACAGTGGTGTGTATTGCCTTACGGGTGTATGGTAAAGCGAGATAAAATGTGTTGTGTATTAACTTGGGGTATAGGGTAAAGCAAGATGAAGTGTGTTGTGTATTGCCTTATGGATATGGGGTAAAGCAAGATGAAGTGTGTTGTGTATTGCCTAAAGGGTATGGGGTAAAGCAAGATGAAGTGTGTTGTGTATTGCAGTACCCGCTGCTGCTGCTGCCGGTGTTCGGGCGACTGCACGAGCTGTGCCGCGCGGCGCTCTCGCGGCCCGACCTCAGCGTCGTCGAGAGCGTCACCCTGCAGGAGGCGCTGCTGCTCGTCTCCAATCACTTCTGCTGCTATGACCGGCAGAGCGCGCTTGTCGCACAGGTACCACTCCACTCGCTCGCACACACACAAACACACATTCTCACACGCACACATTATACACACACGTGAATGACACCAATTGGTGCTGGTCGGCTATAATACGCAGGAATAAAACGTAATTAATAATTACATAATTACCATTACCGATGCAGTAAGTTTCAGACGGTAAACGTAGTCGATGACGAGTGGCGCCGAGTATGTAGGACTCAGTGCTGAATGCAGTTGTGACGTGTGCAGGTGCTGGGCGACTGCAGCTCCCGCTGGGCGAGACTGGCGCAGCACGTGAGCAGTGCGGGCGCGCTGGCGCGGCTGGTGGGGCTGCACGTGCCGCCGGTGCCGGAGGGCGCGGAGGAGCCGTACGGCGCGGCGCGACGCGACCTGCTGCACGCGCTCACGCTGCTGCTCGGCGTCGTGAAGCGCACGCAGGTGCCCGCTGATCCCGATAAGTCAGTGTAACTATTTACTCTAGTCTTGAATTTTTTTTTTACGCCAAAGGACAGCAAACAGGCTGACGGCCGATCTAATATTACTGTTCTGGGACATTTGGTTACTGTCGCCTATGAACAATTGCAACACCAGGAGCATCGCTGTTGTGTTGCCAAAATTGATACCATATTTCAATCCCTTTGTGAGGAGCCCCATATCATACCCATGTACCAGGTAACTCATTCCACAATGATAGCGTGCCCATAATGAAGCTTCAGAAGGACGTTACGGTTATCGCCGTTTTGCTGGGATTTAGGGTATGTCGATGAGCAAATGGTTAAGTTATACGCGGTAGAAGTAGAAGCGAGAGGTATACCAGCAAAATCTCTCTACAACCTTCTGAAGGACCTTGGCCTGTCGAAAACTGCAGTAAGTTCTATTTTAGAACGAGTATCAAAGGCTGCACTAACAGGTTCCTACCAAATTTAGCTAGGCAGGGCGGGAAACTCGAGCAGTGAAGGTGAGCGTTGATGCGCATCTCAAAGGGGGCCTCCTTAAACCTACACCTGGGTCGCAAGTCCTGGGAACTGCTCTGAGTTTCTCCCTCTGCCACACGATGGACCCGGCACCCGCACGGTGAATCCATGGAACGCTAAGAAGTTCGTCTCGTCTCTATATTTTATAATATTGGCGGTGTTTTCCGTAATATAGTTTGGTTGTTGTGCACTAGTGAAGTGGGTCGGAAATAATACCACGGAGCATGAATTCTCACTTGTCGCAAAACTCCCTGGATAGTTCCAACAAGGGAGCCACCATCTTGTTAGATAATTGAAATTATCACAAGACACTTGTACTCGACAATAGCAGAAATAAGATGGGCGATTGGTTTCCAAAAATAAAAAACAAGACATGACCACAGTGTAAATATAAGAGACAGTACGGACACTACCTAGAAACGCTCGAAACTGGCACACTCACACAAACATGCGCATCGACGAGACCCCTCTTATATGTATACTGTGACATGACAGCTACTTGAATAGCGAGTGCGTGTGTAGGGCGTCACGCGGCGGGTTCAGTTGCGGCGTGACTGCGTCCGGTAACCCTGTATGGCGTAACCCTTGCGCCGCGCACGTGCTGCCGCTGTTCCCGGGCGCGCTCGCGCTCTGCCGGTCGCTGCACGAGCTGCACGCGCCCGCGAACGCGTCGCTCCGGCACGCGACGCACGCTCGCGCGCTCGAGCCGCCGCCCGCCGAGCGCCGCAACCTGCTCAACCTGCGCGACCACGACCAGCCGCTGCGTCAGCTGCCGCAACACCGCATGCAGAACTACCTGCACACGCTGCACGATAACGTAAGTACGCACGCACGCACGCACGCACGCACGCACGCACGCACGCACGCACGCACGCACGCACACACACACACACACACACACACACACACCGCTTCTTCTATTTTATTTTTGGCAACCAGTCTTCTAGTAGACTATTACTGCCATCGCCAAGTGAGTAACGATATCATAAGTTCCTTGATATAATTACAACGAACTAACAAGACGGTGGCCATCTTGTTACAACTTTCCTGGGAGTTTTTGTGCCAAGTCAGAATCTATGCTCCGTGGTATTATTTCCGATTCACTTCAATTGTGCACAATAACCGAACTATATTACGTAAAGCACCACCAACATTACACAATATACAGCCAAATAACACAAGATTATGGATGAAATATAAAGACCACAACATAGCATTCCAAGATCTCGCCAAAAACTCCACACACACCGCTATACATAACGTCAGGAGTTTTAACCCGCCGGCCGGCACCGTTCTTAATAGCAGTTCCTAATATTATACGTTATTTCTAAAGATTTTCAAATTCTGTACATGTCACATATGAATATCATAGAAGAAAAAACATTATGAACGCAGAATTTTAATTTCGTTCTCGCTGTACACAAATTAGAAATTAAAAAATTGAAATTAAACATGTTACAGGAACGATTAAAATTGGATTTAGCTCATTTTGAAATGTGTAACACTCAGCGCAGTAGCACTAATAGATCTGTTCAAGCTGTATCATTGTCACCAGACTGTAGTATTATCTTTTATACTTTTGAATACAAATAAGAAGAGTAGAGAAATCACAGGAAAAACTGCTATCAGTCCTAAGCATTAATCAGTTGCTGAAACCAAACTAAATCAATCCTGTACTCGTTTATTTATTGTATCTATGAACATTAATTTTTCAATTACGAATATGTAAAAATTGCTATTTTTGACATTATATTAGGGATCGAAAAACTTTGTATACAATAATAATAGCATAATTTTTTCTCCTCTCATCAAGAAATCAAATAAGTAACTGGGATAAGCAAATCCTTAATTTATTGGCTACTAAGTCGTGTTTCATGTATTGCCTGTGAAATTACAGTGATGTGAAAGGTAATTCCGCGATTTTTATAAAAAAAAAATATATTATAGGAGGCAAACGAATGGATGGGTCACCTGATGTTAAGTAATCACCACCGTCCATAGACACTTGCAACACCAGGGGAGTCGCAAGTGCGTTGCCAGCCTGTGTTGGGCAAGGGACGGGGGAGTAGGAGGAGAGGAAAGGGAGAGGGGGGGGCGGGCCTCCAGCGCTCTCACTAACCGAACAAAACGCAACAATGCAAGCAATGTTACTTCACGTGGGTGTTTCTGTGGGTCGGGTGGTACTACTCCGAGCTGGCCCATTCATGCTGAAACCAGGAATAGCTTCAGCGTGGCTCTACCACCTACAAAAATGGTTATATGAGAATATTTAAAATCTCGTGATACAGGTGTGCCACCTGGTGGGCGCGGCGGCTGCGACACTAGGCCGGGAGTTGTACGGCACGGCGGAGCTGGCGCGGTTCCTGTCGGAGTCGGTGCTGCACGGCGCGGCGCTGCTGCCGGACCACTGGCTGCGGCCCATCGTGCGGAACGCGCTCAAACCCCTCATGCTGCACTGTCCTCCTGCACACTACGCCGACGTCGCGCTACCGCTCTTCGAGAACTTCGCACCTTTCAGTAAGCCTCCTCACATTCTCATTTACTATAACCTGTGATCAACATTTCAACTTAATAAACACTCAGAATCATCATCTTCTTACCCTTATCCCACCTAAGTAGGGTCCACAACATGTTTTCCTTTTCCACGCTCGCCTATCAGATGTCATCTCAGTATTCACACCTTTTACACACGTATCATTTTTCACACAATAAACACTCAGAATCATCATCTTCTTACCCTTATCCCACCTAAGTAGGGTCGGCACAACATGTTTTCCTTTTCCACGCTCGCCTATCAGATGTCATCTCAGTGTTCACACCTTTTACACACATATCATTTTTCATACAATAAACACTCAGAATTATCATCTTCTTACCCTTATCCCACCTAAGTAGGGTCGGCACAACATGTTTTCCTTATCCACGCTCGTCTATCAGATGTCATCTCAGTATTCACACATTTTACACACATATCATTTTTCACTCAATAAACACTCAGAATCATCTTCTTACCCTTATCCCACCTAAGTTGGGTCGGCACAACATGTTTTCCTTATCCACGCTCGCCTATCAGATGTCATCTCAGTATTCACACCTTTTACACACATATCATTTTTCACACAATAAACACTCAAAATTATCATCTTCTTACCCTTATCCCACCTAAGTAGAGTCGGCACAACATGTTTTCCTTATCCACGCTCGTCTATCAGATGTCATCTCAGTATTCACACCTTTTACACACATATCATTTTTCACTCAATAAACACTCAGAATCATCTTCTTACCCTTATCCCACCTAAGTTGGGTCGGCACAACATGTTTTCCTTATCCACGCTCGCCTATCAGATGTCATCTCAGTATTCACACCTTTTACACACATATCATTTTTCACACAATAAACACTCAAAATTATCATCTTCTTACCCTTATCCCACCTAAGTAGGGTCGGCACAACATGTTTTCCTTATCCACGCTCGTCTATCAGATGTCATCTCAGTATTCACACCTTTTACACACATATCATTTTTCACTCAATAAACACTCAGAATCATCTTCTTACCCTTATCCCACCTAAGTTGGGTCGGCACAACATGTTTTCCTTATCCACGCTCGCCTATCAGATGTCATCTCAGTATTCACACCTTTTACACACATATCATTATTCACACAATAAACACTCAGAATTATCATCTTCTTACCCTTATCCCACCTAAGTAGGGTCGGCACAACATGTTTTCCTTATCCACGCTCGTCTATCAGATGTCATCTCAGTATTCACACCTTTTACACACACATCATTTTTCACTCAATAAACACCCAGAATCATCATCTTCTTACCCTTATCCCACCTAAGTTGGGTCGGCACAACATATTTTCCTTATCCACGCTCGCCTATCAGATGTCATCTCAGTATTCCCACCTTTTACACACATCATTTTTCACACAATAAACACTCAGAATAAATTATGTAATTGACTATCCACAATCATTTGTAAGTAAAATTAAAAAAAAAACCTAACCTAACCACGAAAACTTGACAGATAATTATTACCAACCAACTTCATGGTGTCACTTTTTGGTGTCAGTGTGAGTCCGTGTTCTAAAAGTTGACTTTCATAATATTTCACAAACGCGCAAAAAGAAATATAACTTCAAGAAATTGGATTATAGAAAGAACTCTGAATACCCCTTCACTCTTTTTATTGTCCTTCTGTGTAATTATGTAAACATGAATTAAACTGTAATTGTTACATTATACTTATGTATTATGTGAACATATGAGTGTATGTATATATCGGTATTATATACACATATTTTTACTAACTTAGTTGTATAGGAACTTACTAATCCCAATGTTGAATTGTCTTTTTGTTCTATTTTAGACATATGGTTGTGGTCCAAATCTCTTGTTGATTTATTTCCGTTGGACTTAATAAATATCTACGTGTTACTTAAATTTTCCACATGGGTCATAAACTAAGAAAAAAAAAAACGACAATATTCTTAGGAATTCCTATGGACATTGTTTATTGAGATGACATCATTTATACAGTGTTGGTGCATCTATCACAAAGATGGGATTACATCACATCGCTATACGAATCCGGTAAACTTGAAGAAGAGAGTGGCAGTGAATCACAGGAGGTGCTCGAAGACATATTAGTGAGGAACCTCACAAGGGAACATCTTGAAGTTATTAAGGTATTATTTTAATCATATACATTTCCAGTTAAGTTTTGTTTTAAATAGTAACTTCCCTATTGATAAATCATTGTTATTGTAAACAATGTACTTTACAGTGAGTCATTAAAAATGTTAGAAACATTTTTATATTCAAGTTGTACTCTTTAGTAAGTGTTTGGTGAAGCATCATTAATGTAATGGGACCGTGTAAATGGGTTCCACCAGAATGATGCGGTGGAAAAATAAAGAAAGCCTAGAGCGGTTGGTGGCCTCGCCTATAAATAAATAAAAGAACAGCAACCCCAAATAAAAGCGTAGACTATCTTGCAACTTAGCACCTCGTAACGGAGCAGCGGCATCTCAGGCGAAATGTGGTGTTTGCGGATTCTTCTAATATTACCTCTCCTCAAACGGGCGGTAGAAATATTATATAAGACTAGGTTGCGATAATTTCATGCGGACACCACATAATATTCCAATCCGTTGACAAAAAAATATATAATTCAAAACGTGGCGGTGTAATAAGTCAAATTTTAAAATATTCTTTTTCTTCTTAATTTTCTTATTTGATAGGCAAAAAGTTTTTATATAATGCGTCTGCATACTCCGTACTCGATAAACAAGATGCAGGCCAGAAACACATCTCATTATCTGGAGCGCAGCTATTAAATTTATTATAAGGGACAAAACTACCATCTTGTAATTTTTAAATTAAAAAAAAAGGCATTGGGTGTGATTGGAAACAATTTTTTATCGCATAATTATATCTTTCAAATCGAGGAAACCATTTTTATCACAATGATAAATATTATATTGACATCAGCAGGAATCAAAAGAACTAATCTAAAAGGACGAAAAAGATCCACACGAAAATATTTATTCGTATAATTACATATTACTTACTCGAATTTTTTTAAGAATGATGAACTTTGTCAGACGCTTAATAGTAAAGATAATTATTGATAAATTTACACATTTAAATATGGCTTCAGACTTTATACACAACACTGTATATGAGTGCACAGTTGATTCTCTCCGCCACCGCGCGCGCTTATTGGTCAAATGAAATAGCTCGTGCTCATTGGTCAAATCAATAACGCGCGCTCATTGGTCAAATCAATAGCGCGCGATCATTAGTCAAATCAAACAGTACGCGCTTCCCCGGTGTTGTGAACACATTTCCGTCTCTTTTCCAAAATCACTCGTACAAAAAATGTCCAGTAACGGAGAGGAAAGATGTTGCACATCAAAAATAATAAACTCATATTCACATTTTTGATATTAGTTGCGGATATTATTTTATTAGTACGGAATGTGAGAATATTTATCGTGTGTGGTCAGATATCGCTGGTGGAGGGCGGACTGTGCGCTGAGGCGTTTGGGTGTGAAATGGAGGAGGACGGAGTGGGCGGGGGTGCGGGCGGGACGGGAGCGGCGCAGCGCACGCCCGAGCACGTGTCGGAGCTGGGCGCTCTGCTGCTGCACCACTCCCTCGCTGGTTCAGCCGCCTTGCATACTGTTAGTTTTGCCACCATTGTTATTACATACACACACACACACCATTGTGATTTTAACTCTTATTACAAAATAGTAAGTACTATACTTACTGTCAGTCAGGGAAACCAATTAACACCATATAGGCACTGTAACTATTAATCCGGGTAGAGCTTACAATAACTTCGTGCGTGTAGATCAACGTCATCTTGCCTTTTATATGCCAAACTGTAGAAGTCAGAGCAATTACTGTTTACTCGTATTTCCACAAAATAATTTAGTAATACAAAAATGATAATAACAAACAAATTAATGTTATTTAGGTGTTACATCAATTCTATATAATCGTCCTTATATATGTATATAATTGATGTATCTGTAATATGGTGGCGCTAGTGTTAATGTTCCGGTCGCGTTGTAGCATCACTTCTCGGGTGTGTCGCAGGGGTACCGGACGTAGTCGATAACACTCGATAATAGGAGAAAGCGATACGAAAAAGAGATAAACGTACATTATAGGTTTTATTATGCGAGTGAATGGGATGGAATACATTGTACAGTGTTTCTTATTACGTGTATTAGTACGAGTGCGTGTGCACGCCTACGTATTGCAAAGCCTTGTAAGAATGCGTAATAACGAGCGTGGTGTATCGTTATATAAATAGACTATCGTGTATTTTAAATTTTTCGCTTCTTTCAGCACGAATTAAAATTATATTTATTAAATACTTGACTTATAAGTCGCGTTAAAGCACTCAGTTAGGTTACACACGACCTAAGTGTAACACATTAAATAAAATAATTGTAACGTAACTTTATTCCCACGAACGGGCACTTTAAAACATACAAGGCGTTACTCCACACCCCTACATTGTTACTAGATTAGTTTTTACTTGGTTAGTGGATATATATTGGTTGACATGACAACATTAATATGCGCGTACCAGCCGTACCTAGTAGAAATCCTAACATACTTTATAACCCGGTTATAAGGCAAAATTCTTACTTAATTAGAGTAGGTAACAGTGCAAATAGATTTGTTAGTGATCTGAATGTAGATCTATTCAACATAAGCTTACGGAAAACGGAATGCCGTTTAAATTCCAGTTTATTTTAGTCGTAATTTCCTTTTTTTATATTTTCTTATAGCAAGATGCGGAAACTTTTAAATGACCTTCGATTGTGTCTAAATATGTAATGTACATTTTCTTGTTTAGTTGTAAGTTTTGTTGGGAGTTGAAAATAAAATAGCCGTGTGGGTGTGCGTGCGTGTGTAAAGGTGCTGCGCGCGCTGACGTGGAGCGACTCGACGTCGTCGCTGCGCGCGTGCTCGGTGGCGCTGCCGGCGCTGCGCGCGGCGCTGGGCGCGGGGCGGGTGGGCGCGGCGGAGGCGGGCGGCGCGCTCGCGGCCGTGCTGCATGCGCTGCGCACGCACGGCCAGCACGACGCCAACCAGGCCGCGCTGCTCGCGCTCGCCGTGCAGGTACCCACCCGCACGCCACCTCGCTCCACATATACCACCACCACCACACACGCCACTCCCACACACACCACCACCACACAGACCATCTTCACACATAGCACCTCACCTCCTCCCCTCACACCACCATACAGACCATCTTCACACACGGCACCTCACCTTCTACCCTCACAACTCCATACACACCACCACCGCACAGACTATCTCCACACACAGCACCTCACCTCCTCCCCTCACAACACCACCTCACCTCCTCCCCTCACAACACCACATAGACCATCTCCACACACGGCACCTCCACGCAGACCATTTCACCACACACACCACATCATCTCGCTCACATTGACCTCGGAACCACACTCCTATTCATATTGGCTATACATAACCATAGGATAAAGTCAAACAATATATCATATGTCACTTTGTTAATCATGTTCTAAAAACAGTTATATTGACGAATCCGATGAATTTGTAGAATCGCGCAAAGCAATATAATCATTGTTGAATTTTTTTGAAGAAACGTAGATCGCCGCAAAGTAACAGGGAAATAAATGTAAATAAAATCATAATTGTCAGGGTAACCAAAAGTATTACATTTTTATAGCTTTTTTCCTTCGAATAGATTGCAATGTATACTTTGGAAATTTTTCGAATTTTGTAAATAATTATAACTGTTTATTATTCATCTATATTCTATCATATATTATGTAATAAGAAACATTTCGCATAATAAATAATTACCATAGTTCAGTTTTAAGAACGTTTTTTCAACAAAATAATCGCAACATATAAAGCTACTAAACACAACAATACAAAACAAATAACGTAACGGTATAATTTTGAAGTTTTACTTTGTACAATTACAACTCAAAGTATCCTTAATTCTTTTCTAAGTTTTAGTACTTGTCAAAAAACTTGACTCTTTAAGTAATACTATGGGACTAAAACTGTAACACACGGCTATCAAAACATACTTCACGATATTTGAGGATAATTTTTGAATTTGAGGGTGGTAACTGGCCATGTTATAGTTACATTATAATGATTTTCTTCATGGATTACTTGGGTTCATGTATAAGATTTCAAAATTTCAAAAAATTCATTAATAACGGTAGTTTTGTGAAGCTGTAAAGGCCTTTACAGTTAACGGCATACGTCAGTTAGAAAAAAACAACGCTAAATAACATTGTATGGACATACTCTACATACTATACCTATGAAAATATGGAACATATTTCTAGTCTATAGGTTACCCACTACATGGCCATAGACCTCTTCACAATGGTTTGGGTATAATCACCGCGATTTATTGGCGGTTCACGGTATCACAGCACTCGATCAACCCGACTTATTAAAATACAGTGTAAATACTTTATAACGCATTTGAAGGGACCGAGCATTTTTGTTCGTTATAAAGAGTTTTCGTTATACGGTGGGGAGAGAACAAAGCAATGGTTTTTAATGGTTGAACAAATAAAACAATATTAAACTAATTACTACGTTATAGACATTGGCATATAAGAACCCAAGATACACAGTTTCGAATAAAAGAAGCGATCAAAACCGGCCGAAAAAACTTCCCAATATACAGACGTAGTTTATACGATAAACTTATGATTTTGCAAACTCAACCTTACCTGAACGATTTAAAGTTGTTTTTACAAGGACGCAAGCGACGTGAGATTATTTAAAATGACTGCATAATGCACTCATTTTTGTGCGCCGGCTGTGAGACGTTAAGTGTGCATGTTGGATTTTTGTATATCAATAGCGATGGAAATATTTTTGTTACATCTGTAGCGACATAATTATGTATTTTGTGGAATTGCATTATTATGTACCGGTGAGCAGTTCAGTCTCGGCCGGCACACTTGTAACACGCGTCTCTATATTAAAGACTAAAAAGTGATCTTTGTTTTATTATATCTACAGACATTAAATATAGGCTGAACCATCTAAACATCTAACGACGTTATAGAGAGTTTACACTGTATATAAAATCCCCAGACGTACGAGACTCTCCGGCCGCAATTCCCGAACATAGTGAACGTGTTGCGGTCAATTCCCGAAGTGGACGCGCACGACCTCCAGCGGCTCGACGAGAAGCTCGCAAACAACACCGGGAAACCTTCCAAAATCGACAAGAGCAAAAGGGATCTGTTCAAAAAGATCACTTCTAGAGTAAGTTGCTTTACATTTTTTTTTAATGTTCCAATTTATTAACTATTTCCGTGAAGACCAGACTCGAATATGTACGGACCAACCCAATATTTCTACTCCGTTTGAACGACATCTCGTTCAATCTTATACATAATAAGAATAAATGTAACGTGTCTGTACTTTTTCGATTTTCGTGAAAAAAATTTTTGCAGGTGTCTAAGAATAAGTAATAAAATACATTACAATCATTTTAAGAAATGTCTGTCTGTTTGCTTCTATGAACACGCATCACTGCTAAAGTACTGGGTTCACAATAAAAACTCACAAAGCAAAAACAAAAATCATAAAGCATGTCTTCAAGAATAAGTTAGTCTTTGTTTCATTAAAATCGGTCCACTCTATCAAAAGTTGTTGTAATATGAATGACGGCTCGAGTTAAGTACGAGAGAAGAGTAGTAATCTATACTAATATGTATAATAAAACTGGTCCAATTTGAAAAATCTGTCAGTGTTAGATAGGTAATTTACCAAGGGAGACTATATGCTATGGTATCATCACGTTAAGCCCAATAAGAGCGGATCACCAATGAAAAATGTTTCAAAATATTTTTTTTTTCTTTTTGAGAGCTTCTGCTGCGTGTTAGCCTTAGCGTGATGATCTATAGCCTATAACCATTCTCGATGCGTGAGCGATGTGACAGTGAAAGAATTATTCAAGTGAATAGTCGATAATCGTTACATTTCAAAACTTAGCCAAACTTTACCTCTTTGATAATATCCGTATAGATAATATAATTAGTTAATAGCTTCTGCCCACGATCTTCATATTTTAAACATGTAAAATGCGTATATCATAATATGAAACTGAAAAACTCATGAATTGAAAACATTTTTCATTGTTCCTCCGCTCCTATTGGCCTTAGCATGAAGACTATATAGCCTTTAACCAAACTTAATTTAATTTCATTTATTGTGACATTGGTAGAATTCTTTAAATCGTTAACCATTAGTTCCTGTGATTGCGCCCTACAACGCCACAACGTCACAAACTCACAAACTTTACCTCTTTATAATATTAGTATAGAAGTAAAGATTAAAATTGGATTTAGCTCATTTTTAAATGTAACTAACTACTGAATTGTTTTGGTTCTAGGCAGTATACCAAGAGCATTTAGACTGAGCAGAGGCGAACGCATTCGCCTTTGTCATAATCATTTTTTTTATATCAGTTTAAAGTCTTCCAGTGTTTCAGTTAAAATTAAATCAATTAAAATGATGTCCCGTACAAAATCCCAAATTTGGTTCGAACGGCAATCGGAATATTCGAATAATTTCAACTGCCTGGATATGTCATACAATTACCCAATAATATTATGACAAAAGATACGTTATTTGGACAAAACAAATGGCACTATAACGTGTTACACCATCATGCCACACGGTAACAGCCAAGTTGCGACATAATATTCACCGGTTACTTGTAACCATTGCGACACATCGGCCATCTGCACATCACGCGACATGAGGCGACAAGTACGGGGAATTAGACCCTCGTCACCACCCTGGGACCGTGAGGCTCACCTCATACATTGTATCGGAGTCGAAGACACTCTCGGTTCAGACTTCGAACAGTAGTGACTTCTCTTAGGTTTAGTTTAGTATAAGTAAAGTGTATTCTTTTAATATTAAATCATTTCTTATTAAAAGTGCCTTTTTTTGAATCTCGCGGACGCGCCCCACATAATTAACGCACACATACGTAAAGTAATTTTATAACGCCACACTGTCTTAGATAAAATGTGGAAGTGAGATGGCATATTTTCAATATCGGTGGTGAAAAAGAAATAGTTGTATGTTGTTTAGAGATAAGGGCGGATTGACAGGGCAGCCGTCAAAAATAAGATAAAATTTGACAAGGTGCTGTCGAAGCGCTTATGACGGATCTGTATAGCTATAATATCATTGTATGTACTTACTTATTTTTGTAATTGTATTGCTATTCGACAATGGCAGTAATAATGTACTAGAAGATTGGTTGCCACAAATAAAAAAAAATTGTTATTTTTTTTATTATTTGTAGTTAATAGGACGCAACGTCGGACAACTGTTCAAAAAGGAAGTTTACATCCTGGATTTGCCGACGATGCAAACAAGCAGTAAGGAGAAACCGCGCAGTGCAGTGGAGAGCGCAGACGGAGCCGGGTTGGAAGCGTTGTTCGCTCCCAGCGCTCCCACTTAGCCCCCACCACTCGCAACAACCAGCTAGCCATATCCTAATAATATTTTATTGTGAATAATCATTTGTATTTTATTAAATTATGTTATAAAGTGAGAAGCTTTTTTATTGTATTTAGTAAATGAATTTAAGAAAAGTAAAATTTGTTTTAATTTATATTCAAACTCTACAAATTATTAACTAGGATCTGCTTGAAGTTACGGTTATCATAAAAGCGGTGGTGAATTTTTAAAAAGTTTAAAGGTCTATGAATTCGTATAGAGGTCTGATATCTTGTAAAAGTGTTTATATTCAGTCGTGATCATTTTTCTCATATTTCTTAACACAAAAGTAAAAATACTGATTGGATATAAATAGCTATTTCCTCTAAAATTAAAACTGGCGGAGGTAATGTAGGATGTTGGAGGATGAGCAAACGTAACACGTATTTTGAACCTATGAGAAAACTTATTCTGTGTATACTAGCTTTTCGTAATTGGATATTCGAACGCTTAAACTTAGATATGCTGGATCTAGTGAAAGACCAGCATAATTTAAATACTAGAAACAGTAACAAATTGGTCATTCCATGCCTCAGGCTCACTAAGTCCAAAAACAGTTTTTTAGGTAATAGTGTAATGTTTTATAACAAGGTCCCAAAACACATTACCGATTTGCCTGATAGTGAGTTCAAGAACCATGTCAAGCGGGTTTTAATATCTAAAGGCTTATTATAGGGTGAATCAATATGCGAACGATTGTGACGTCTGGAAATGACGCCCCTCTCTGTGCATCCACTAATAACGAATGTAAATATTTATGTTCCTATAAAAATATATGACATGAAAAGATAAACCAGATCGAGTTTCTTGCCGGTTCTTCTCGATGACTGGGCTGTTTTCCGAACCGGTGGTAGCTATGACGTTCATAAGTGCCTTCTCAGGGCCTAAATTGAATAAAGAATATTTTGATTTTGAAAAGACTCCTTAGTTTTAAATTACTAAAATTTCATTAACAACAAGCACTTTCAAAGAAACGTTTTTTATAAGGTAAGAAAAATGATAAACTTTTACCCAAATGGAATAAGTCTGGGTCAAGAAATAAATCACATATAAACGTTTATGCCTTAGAATACGTTTTATGCCTTTGGCTATTAAGTAGAGTTATAGTGATAATCTAATGAACAGATGGATGTCATTTACATATTTAATGAGTAAAACTGGACAGGTTATTAGAAGAAAATTATTTATTTATCGAGATGTGAGTTTCATTAAAGGCTAACCACGACTATATATAATCAAAACTGAATTTAAGGAGTCTCTAAAACGACTAGATTTTTTAATAACATAAATTTTACACTTATCATTGACATAAAAAGAAGTTTTCATTATAATTGAAGTCCTTTTTAAAACATCTTATAATAAATTAAAATAATTCGGAACCGCCACAATTTTATTACGCAAAGTTTCACAATGTGTAATCTTTAATTACTGTATTAGTAAACAATATTCACCGCGGTTTTTTTTAAATTGTGTTTTGAATAGTGGAAGATTATATAGGAAAGATTAAAAGACGATTTGATAAATAATAATTTATTAGAATTTATATTATTTATTTCTCGTAAGTATAAAGCATTTGTGTACCTAACTGTAAATTATTACCGTTAGACACTAATTCAACCTTTCCAGTATTGACCTCCACTTTAAACAAGGAGTCATTGTCTAGAACCGAGCACCTGTTCTCGTGGTCTCCAATTACGGGTATCTTCCTCGGCCCCAATAGTGGGTCGATGTATCGCCACAACTTGAGACTGTTTATATCTGTAAAGATAATTCACTATTAAATATTTTAATTTTATTTCCACCTGGAATATAATCCTATAACTGGAAATCTAACAGAAGAATCTAAGAAGTAACAGCCTTGTTACTTCTTTACAATCGATTACACATATTTCGCCATTCCACTCCTCCTTGGAGAGTGGTGAAACACGTGTAATCTCGTATTTAAATTAATTTTATCGCATGCATTAAACAGAACATCCATACAGCTACTATGAAACTCATGAGTTATGTCATCGTATCTGCAAACATTATTCTCTGTTCAATGTCCTTAATTACAACCTGGAATAGATTACCAGCTGTTACTTCTTCTATATAATAGATTACACGTGTTTCGCCATTCCGCCCCTTCTTGTAGACTGACGAAACATTTGTAATGACAATTCAATAACTTTTATCACATTCCTATACACAGAAATTCCATACATCTAATATCAAACTCATTACTTTTGAATGTCTATTAGAGTACTAACAGATATTTCATGAAATTTGTTCGACCTTACAAATAAAATTGAAATACTAATTAACTTTGTTTTTCTTTGTCTAACGCATGCTGTAAGAGAACAGATGACATTTGCTGATAACGTACTGCTGAGATTACAGTAAGTCCCTTGAGTAAACTTAACTACGAGGTTGAAGGTCTCGATACATTCCTATTGGTGTCACTGCCATTACCAAGACAATTTTAATTTTTCTATAATAACTTTTTTGAAATCTGAATATAATTTATTATTCATAGTTAACAGTATTTATTACTTTTTTTATTGCTCTATATTACAATTAAAAGTTTTAGAAAAGCAAGTCTTAATTTGGCTTCCTAAAATGTGAATTACAATAAAATTTATTGGATTTTTTCTTCATATCATTGTTTACCTTTTATTGCCTTAACTTCTTTGGCGATCTTGGCTTTAATTTTATCAACAGTGTCTCCTTCCAGGACTTCAACAGTGACAGTGAACAGCCCGTTTAGTGGAGTAGGATTGATAAAGCTGACAGTGACTCCTGGCTCCGCTGTAAAAGTAACATGTGGTTGTCCGGGGGCGCAATCTTCACGTGTCTTCTCCGGCGCATCTTGGCTATCCGTAAACTTCACTTCTATCGTGTCAAGCTGAAAAGGACAGGAATGTACACTTTAATAAGCCTCTAAAATGATATTACCCATTGATCGCGATACGTTCGTAATTCATTCATTTTCCAAATTCCAATATTAAGGTTTAAAACGTAGTTTTTCCAATTTATCGGTTTGAAAACAAAGCAGGAACATGCATACTGTGAGTATAGCATTTTTAAAATCTCTCTTTCCTTTTAACTACGAGGAACAAGGAGAAATAAGAAATATACTCATGTCTTTCTCTACTTTTCTCATAATATACTTTATATAAGTTTAAAAAGAAACTACAACCGACAAAAAATATTGGTAAGTTCTAATAACTCCCAGCGATCAAATATAATTATAGTCTTCGTCAAGCTTCTAGTTCAAGTCAAGTTTCTAGCCGCTCTAAGAATAATCGTAAGTTCGAGCTTGCGCATGATATTGTCAAGAGTTTTAATACAAAACAAGTTTAAAATATTATTATCTTTATATATAAACTAGCGGGCGCGGCAGACGTTGTCCCGCCCTGATTAAAAATAAATCCTTGACAAATTATATATCAAAACGTTCCTCATGAATCACTTTATCCACTGTTGAAAACCGCATGAAAATCCGTTCAGTAGTTTTTGAGTTTATCGCGAACAGACAGACAGACAGACGCTGTAGGGGACTTTATTTTATACTATGTAATGATTTCTTCTGTACGTGTGTATGTCACTGAACTCCTCCTAAATGGATGGCCCAATTTCGATAAAACTTTGTGTGCGTGTTCGAGTGGATGCGAGAATGGTTTACATTCACAATTGGACCCGATAGGTGGCGCTGCGGTTGAATTTTAGATTTTTTTTATTATCAAGGCAGGACAACGTCCGCCGGGCCCGCTAGTAGGAATCTAAAATTGGCATTTGTTTATCCTTAAGTTGTCTCACTATTATACTTATAATGCACTACATATTTATACTTAAATCTTTGTTCTACGCAGCTTTATTCAGAGCGATCAAGTTTGGTGTGGACTGTAGTTGTTATAAAACAGGTCGAAATAATATCATCATTGTTTTCTTAACTTATCCCATCTAATTAGGGTCGGAGCAACATGTTTTCCTTTTTTTTTTTTTTTTTATCGTAGCTCAGCAAAGTGACTGTACTGTGCCTGATGGTGAGCACAGTATAATCCAAAAACAACGGCGACTACCGAGAGACACGCTATCCCTCATCCCTCGCCGGTCGCCGCTGTCATGCCGGCTTGCATAAATGTCTCTTCACGTTACGCTCTTTACGTTTCCACTCTCCCCTGCTAGATGTCATCACAGTATTCACACCTTTTATACGCATATCATTTTTCAAACAATCTATATATATCTTTTTCAGCCTTCCTCTATTATAACAATCCACCATCATACTTAAAACTTTCCCATGCCCATACCATGTTAACTTATTGCTCCTCAACTTTCCTGTCACTGGTGCTATTGTTGATAATATTATAAATTGAATTTATATACTTACATCCAAAGTGTTAAGCAAGTACTGCTTATTCTGGATCAGAACAGCGGCTTCGTCAAAGGGAAGGCCTACTGAAAGGGCTTCGAGACCGATACGTTCCATGTTGTCTCTGGTCGCTTGTACGAAGGGCATCACTCGCTTCATATACTTCTTTAACTCGGGTATTGCGCCTAACTTGCTCGATATCGTCTTATTGTCAGGGAGACCAGTCGACTGAAAATTTAATTAAAGACTAGCTGACCCGACCACGCTTTGCTGTGGCTCAATTATTATACGTTGAATTGAAAACACGGACACCATAAAATAAACCAGAGTTGAAAAAGACATTCAAGATTAAAACGTGGCTTCATTTATTAGATATCTACAAAAGTCGGTCCTACAGTTTTCTGTTAGGTGGTTATGGGGTGACTATTTATGATAATTTTAACCCCCATATGCATTAAAAGTGAAACATTTTTGAGTTATGATGTTTTGTTTAGTTTTTTTTTTAAATAAGTCAAAAACGCAACATCAAAAATTTATTTTAAAAAAGCATGAATTTTAACCCCCTTTTTTTTTCTGATTTAAAAAAAACGATTAAACACTGTTTATTCATCGATACTAAAACAACAATTTATCAGTTCAAAATTTAAAATGCAAGACGAAAAACACACAATATTATTTCAATATTTTTTTGAGATTTTTTTTCCAATAAAATGCATTAAAACAAAAAAGTTTATAATACTTAGCTTGCAGATTAGTTTAAAAATAGCCGTTTTCTTAGCTCTACAACAATGCATGACAACTAGGAACTTATTTCAAAGAAAATGACAAAAATGAACACAAAGAAAGCAGACGGAAATTCGTATCCAAAGGTCGCTCAAAGCTCAAGGTAGTTCATTAAACCTTCCAAAAAATAATTAAAAACAATACCCAAAATAAATAAAACAAAAAATACAAATTTAAAATTAAATTTAGAAACAGTAACAATTTAGTACTAATAGCAATTAATAATAAGTAACAATTAAGACACTTTGCAAATTAGCCTAATTAAAGTTGCTCGAAGTTACTTCGCCTATTGCGTAGGCAAATTCGCATTTTTTTCTGAGTTATTTTACGTTTTCACGCATTACCGACTAAACCAATCATCATTAAATTTTGCATAGAGGCTATCAAGAGTACAAAAAATAGACCTAGAACTCTTTTCATACAGAAAAAGTACTGTTCGTAAAGGATAGATCAAATCTACATTAACTCAAGCGATACCACGAGTATAACCTAGTATTAAAATATTTCAACATACAATAACAACATAATAATAATGCCAATAAATTTACGATCATCCAATAATCGATCTTAATTACATTCGTGGAAAGACTTATTAGACTAACGTGTAAATATTATCGAATGCACGTTAGTCAATTAATTAGCCTTTCGACCGTCATATTGAATATTGATTAAATTTACTAACTCACCCCATTAAGCTCTTTCAAAGTCGTTAGAATAATATGCTGCCACTTTGGATACTCCTTTGCGACCCAAATGACGGCTTTGTTCGGCTTCTTCTCTGGTTTCGGTGCTTCACCTTTCTTTGGCTTCTTGACTGCGCAATGGTTCTTCAGGTAAATACGGAACGAATGTGCGGCGTCCATTAAATAATTACTGGCTTTAACGGCAATCTCGTCTACATCGCCAGCGACCGGCCATCTTTCGTAGAGAATGCTCTTATTCTGTATTAAAATATAATAAATTATAAAAAATAAAGCTTTTGGCATTCATTTTAAACGTGTATCTACCTTCAGCCAATTTAAATACAGTAGGTAGACATGTAAGAAAGTTTCTAGAAGCTTCTGCAGAAATACCGTCACCACAATACTTTCTCCCAAAAGCAGCTAATTTCGCTCTACTGCGCGTGTTTAATAAAACGCACAGGTATACGAAAGACTCCCAAATAAATCCTTCTGCACTTCTATTTTTAAAATAAGTTTGATTGTCTATAACAATTGTTCCCAAACTTTTTTGTCTCATAGACCCCTTATCAGTTTTTACCGTATTGGGTAGACCACCTATATTTTGAACAACTTTGAATCTAACCACAAAGCGAATAGCTTGCTAAATAACATTCAATATGTAATTAGGTATGTATTATAAATATAATAATATTCTACTATAGAATTCATAATAATTCAATAATTTCATTGAAATTACATTTCAACAAAATTTACTAATAAAATAATTTTGTAAGTTCATCCCACCATCGATCAGAAATTCTCTACCGATTGACAGATGCGCGTAATCATCAAAATGTCTGAATTTAGCTACATATCTTCATCAAATTCCATAAACATAAACTTTTAGAAGTATTTACTTATATGTCTATTGTAAGTACAAACACATGGTCATATTTTATTATCTATAGAAAGTTACAATTTTCCTCACGACTTGCTTAAATGAATTTCACTATCTCCGATCCCCATTTACATCTTGTCGACCCCCAGATTTTGTTTTCGCATTATTCGTAGACCCCTTGAAGTTCGAAATCGACCCCCATGGGTGCCCATGGACCACTTTGAGAACCTACGGTCTATATCAACGATTTCTAAAGTGGGTCACGTGGAAAAATCATCGCGGTTTTAATCGTTTAATTATATTCGTTTATAAAAGACTAGCTCTGCCCACCGGTTTCACTCGCGTTTGATTTAATGTTATGCTAAAAATGATGACAACTTTACAACATAGGATTATTTGGTGCATCGTTAGAACTTCAAGTTTTATTTGATGTTATCATATTTGATTGATTTTTTTTAGATTACAACTTATTTAGAGCAGTGATGGGCAAAGTACGGCCCGCGGACCAACTCCGGCCCGCGAAAGTATTTAATCCGGCCCGCCGAAAACTTCACACAGATTTGAAACTAGGTTTCAAGATTTTAAGAACATTCAATCATCGCTAGATGTTTCCTCGATGCCATGTAATGTAGATCCGGAAAATGTATCTGCTGAATTGCAATTGGAAATTATTGAAATGCAGTGCAGTACCCATTTAAAGCAATTTTTCTTGAATTCCACAAAACTAGAGTTTTATAAAGCACTACCGAAAGCTGAATTCCCAAAGATCACGCCCAAAAAAGGCGTAAAAGTAAAAGGTATTTTGTTTATTAAAAGCTTTAATACTAAATGCATTTTTTCTATAATTCTGGCCCTTCTATAGAATTTCTTAAACTTTGTGGCCCGCCATTAAAAAAGTTTGCCCACCACTGGTTTAGAGTATTATTACTACCTATAAAGAGAATATATCACATACCATAAAAAATCAATTTGAGAGACAACAACAAACAGAAAGCTATTTACATTGTCAAGTAACTTGACACTGGCAGAAAGCATATCTACAATATAAGGCTGAAGAGACAAAAACAGAAAAATATATTTACATTGCCAAGTAACTCCCAGACGTGTTCGGCGACGTGAGGACATATCGGCGACATTAGTTTCGCCTGGACTTCTATATACTTGGTGACGAGGTCCGCATGCATTCCGCTGTCGGAGCAAAGTTCCCTGTACTTGTCTCTCGCTGCTTGTAATTCAAAGAAACCGGTCTTCAATCCCTCTTTGAAAAGCATCTTCTCATAATTATCATCAGTTTGACTTATTTTCCTGTTCATTTCGCTGACAAACACCTTGTCATGGAAATTATATTCGCCTGTATAATAAATATATTCTAGAATAAGATTACTTACTAAAAAAGTCTCGAACCTTCTTAATGATGGTTATACAATATCATTCTAATTTTGATCTTTTCAAATGTCTAAGGAGAAGCTATGAATAAAACAAAGTACATAATATTGTATTCAATAAACTAGAATTTCGCGTAAGTAGCTCAAAAATTGGTAGTAGTACTAATAATACCTCATTAATAATTACATAAAAAATTAATCATTCATTTGTGTTATTGCGTGAATAGAAACATCAATCATGACGCGTGTCGTCATAGCTTCCGAAACATTGTTTTGATATTCTATGACGGCGTGACGTCAGTCCAAAAGTATTTTTTAAAATAGTAACGAAAAAATATTTTTTATGTGAAAAGAAAATTATGAATTATATTATGTCGACGTTATAGATATGTTTATATGTCGATTTCCTAATGTTTGAATATATACAATATCATTAATTTACTCCAAAGTTATAATAAATGTTATTATACTGAAACTGATAAATCAGTGGTAGCGTGGTTGGACGTAGGGTTGGAATACTTCAATCAGCCTGATGTAAAATGTAAATAAAATATAATAAAATAAAATATCGTGATAAAACCACATGGTGGTAAGAATATTTCTAATGCCTACATCGCTAGTTACCATCCTGAAGTTAAAATGTGATGTGAAGAACCCAGTTATATACCAACTCCACTAGGAAGCCAAACTCATTATGCTAAGCGTGATACCAGGCATATCATAATTTATCACGTGAGATTGTAATTAATAATAGAACCCTATTACATAAGTAAAATAATACTTATTTCTCGTTATTATAACAAAATTATATTTAATTATTTTGCAAATTAAAAACTTTATATGCAATATAATAGTACCTTGATAAGTTGAACCTCGATAAGTCGAAAATCTTTAGAATTTGAAAAATACCCGTGTTCCTTTCCCCTGGGGTCACAATACCTCCATTACTCGAAATATGAACACTCGACAAATGGGAATAATCAATATTACTCTACAAGGCATATCAGTAAATTTTATATTTTCCCTATATAACTCGAAAACAAATATTTTATCTCTATATCTCGAACAAATAAATATTAAATCTATAACGTCTACGATGATGTTCAGATAATTATTTTTATAGTTTGAAGAAAATCTAGGTATAATAACAGATTTTAAGAAATTAACAAAGATACTAATTTCTACTTTAAAAAGTTACCTTTGTAACAATATTTTTTATCTCATCTGTGTAAATGAAAATTATAACTAGGGACAAAACCTCTCTGACGAGTGAATAAAACATACTTATATGTCTTATGGTAACTGCATTGATATACAATGTTCGTATCGATAAACCTCCATTTAGTTTAGAATCCATATGCTTAATCGGTGGAGATTATGTATTAACAGAGTTACTTAGAATGAGCACACTGCACGCTACGCACGAAGAACCCCCACTATCCAGTGAGGGAATAAAATCTAAACTTGTGCGAGTCAAACATTTTCCTACAAAAATCTTTCAAACCCAAATCCCGCTTAGTCGAAACATCTTACACATCTCCCCTAAACTTCGACTTACCGAGGTTCTACTATATTTATCGCACCTGTTCTTAAAAGTGATTTTGAGGCGATCACTTCCTTGACCCATTCAATGAACGTGTATAACCTCAGTATAGCAGCATCGGCGGTGCTTTCTACGAAGTTGGCATCTTCCACTGAATCACCGGCATCAGCTAACGTGAGCCTCATACCGTCTGCGCTGAACTTCGCTATCGACTCCGATAGAGTCAAAAAATTCCCTTCAGACTTGGACATCTTTGCTGAGTTCAGCATGAGATGGCCGTTGGCTCTGATACCTTTAGGCCACTTGTCCTCTTCGTTCGGCCACATTGCGCAATGATTGTATATATAGAATGTCAAATGGTTTTGAATTAAATCCTTCCCTGACACTCTCAGATCCACCGGGTACCTATCAGATATACAAATAATTGAAGACATGAGCTGATGAAGGTAATATGCAACATCTTTTTTATATTATGGTCTAAATGGAAGTGTTATACCATAGTACCATGGTAGTTC
Source organism: Antheraea yamamai (assembly GCA_036509395.1). Lineage (NCBI taxonomy): Eukaryota > Metazoa > Arthropoda > Insecta > Lepidoptera > Saturniidae > Antheraea > Antheraea yamamai. Next base: position 17,963,198 of record AP028436.1, on the reverse strand, counting down.
ATATACGTATTCTGTTCTTACGACACTATGTTGTTCAGTACGACAATATGTTGGCAATTACATTATAGAAAAAACATTTATTACAAAAACATAGATTGATCGTTTTAGAATCAATCCACAGGTATATAGTAATTTTATATATAATATAATGAATACTCTTGTAGTACTTAATTCTTACTTTACTTCTAGTACTTTAGACAACAAATAATCCCAGTAAACATATACAAATCACTTAGAAATTACCTAAAAAAGAGCGTAAATACAACAGTATACAAATAATGACATAAAAATCCGAAAAACAATTTTTTATTAATGATTTTAAATTAATGATTTCACTTTTCAACTCCGATTATATTACATCCTAAGATGTACAATAATCTAGAACAAGGTAATAAAAATAATGTCTTACCAAAACTGAAATGACTTCTTCATTAGACCTAAAGAGTCTGTGCGAATTTTCGTATTTTTGGGAAAAGGCGCGTCCTTAAAGAAAATGTAATCCCAGACCTCATCGGTCATATCTTCAGGAGTAATGTTCAGTGAATTTTTCTTATTTCCTCTGAAACTATCTCCTTGTAGAAAGTGTGAAACTGTATAATATGCATTGTATATAGTCGAATCTGAGAGAGACTCTATCAACCATTGTTGGTCCCATGGCAGTTTTGTTCCTGTTGTAGAGTTTTGTTGTTAATTAAAACATATTTACAAAATCCCAAAATATTCAATTTTTTGTACAAAAATAATTTGGCACAAAAATATTTTTATTAAGTAAAAACAAATTTCCTCACCAAGCCCATACGTCCTGGAACATGCGTACTCATGCAGCCATTTAAGTGTTGCCTGGAAATTCTTCCTGACTTCATCGTGGTATGTATTCATTGCGCCTAAAGCTTTCTCAGTCTGACCCTTCCATTCCTCATTCCCATAATCAAGGTACCATTGATTACAAAGGGCTACAACACATTCGTCTCCGGATCTCGATATTATAGTCTTTTCAGGCTCGTAATATATGACAGCGCTACCATCTTCTATCAGTTTTATTTGCAAATTTTTTTTAACATCTTGTATCTTATTCCCTTTGAATTCACCGACTAGTAAGACTCCATCATAGAAGCCTTTAAGATAGACTAGTTCTTTAGCTTGAGTCAATTTTTCTCTATCATTTTGGCTCTGAATCTTGAGTGTATCATACACGTGTACTGCGGATAAATTTCCGAATTCAGGTATTTCTAGAATAGGGACAGGTTTGAATGGTAGAACCTTTTCATCTTCTATGCCATATTTTTCTCTAAAGGCTGGTTTCTTTTGTAAGTCAACTAGTGCAGCATAATCGTCTGGCGAATCTGAGGGAACACTAGTAACAATTCCTGTACCCTTATCTTCTTTAATAGTTAACATCGGGAGAGCATATATCTTTGGGTAACAAGTTAGTGGTGACTTCATAGCCACACCCAATAGATCTTGCCCGTCAATCTCTAACAAGATTTTAAACTCTCCATCTTTCTCAGTGAACCCTTGATAGGACATGTTTCGGGCTGCACGTTTTGTGCAAACAAATATACCGTGTTTGACTGTCTCGAATGCTATATATTTAATATCAGGGTGCAGCCAACAGTTTGTTTGACCGTACATTGTTTCAGGCCTAAGTGTTGCGGCAACAAAACTTACTACTTCACCTTTAAAACACCTGAAATGTATATATTTTATGTGACAACTGCATAAAAAATAGATTAATTTTTGCTATAATGTCTATTATTTCAAATATGGTAAAAATTATTTTTGGACTAAATAGACTAACAATAGCAATAGAACCATAGGACAAAAATGACCATTTATTTTTGTTAGTAATAGATAAACTAAAAAAAAAAACGATAAACCAATTTGAAAATCTTATTCACCTATAGGACGCTACACTAGCTACCCTATCGTGATTAAATTTGGAATGTATTTTATTTTCCTAATCTCCATTAAAGCAAGCGAAGCTGTGAGCACAATCTAGTTAATTATATAACAATTATATCTTTCACTCACTTGAGAACATCTGGCAGAGGTTGAAGGATTGTCATTTTGATAAGAGTATACTCCTGCGGACCAGCACCTTCGCCTGAGCTTCTATCGTGGTCCATACATGGCTGTTTATCCAAGGGCGAAAAAATTGTGTAGCGTTTGCCATACATTATCTTGTTACGATCTTTCAAGTGATTAAATTGCCATCTAATAAAGGAGTCGTAAAATGGGTTTGCGTCTGTAGTTATAAACTTTCGTCTCCAGTCTACCTATTTTCAAAAACAAAATACATAACAATAAAAGAATAAACAGTCATCACAACTGGGGTCAAATCCTTGCAAGTAAGTCAGAACTTTCTGGGAATTGAAATATATTGATGAAACCATAGCATAAAGGTAGAGCTTTTTAAGTTCGCATGATTACCTACTATCTTCAAGTTGAAAAGCTGTAGCCAAGCACCTGTGTTGGTGTGTTCCGACAACTGCACATGAGATCTATTTGTTGATGGAAGGTTTCCAACTTTATCTGATTTCGAATCCTTCTAATAATTACTTCAGGCTTTCAGATATTTCCACCCTTCTTTAATGAAAGGTATATAAAGCATGCTGCGGTAGTAGGAGCAGAATTTTATTATAGACACAAACAAGGGAGTGATTGCGAGAATTGGAGGATTGCGACTGCAGCATTATGAGGTGTACCGTCCTCATCAATCTTTTTGAATATTCTGAATATAGCTCTAAGTTCGGACTTGCACATAATATAGACAAGAGTTTAAACAAAACAGTGTTAAAGTATTATTATAGAAATTTACAATTGGCATTTATTTATCCTTAAGTTTTATCTATGTTATACATATCATATAATACATATTTATACCTAAATTTGTTCTGTGCAACTATGCTCAGTGTCAAGGCGACAACGCTACCACCTACGTCTAAGGGAGAGGGTGAAACTTATTGCGCGGGGGCGGGGGCTGCGCGGGCGCAAGAGCTGCACGAGTGATTCGGCGCCTTACTCACCATTGTATCGCTCGCCGATAAGCATATATATATATATTGTATACCCGTTACATAATTATAAAAAATATTAAACATGTACAAAGTTACACCATTTCACAAAACACCTCTAGGGCGCCCACACTCAGAGCCCTCAAAATGTTTGAATAGGCGGGTAATTTTAATTTTAGTGGAACTATGTTATAGTAAGTCAACTCGATTTTTGTCTGTACAAGAATGAAAAAAACATTCTACTGATGCAAATGAAATTTTATTAACCAACTAATTTATTGTTAATTTCTTGCACCTAGAAATATCTAATTATAATAGATTCTTAAATTATTTGTGACTTATACTGTCACTTCTATCAGAAAAATATTGAGGATTGATGACATGTGATGGTTTCACATGTTATTAATGTGTATAGTGCCTGTCAATGTCAACATGTGGCATTACATCATGTTTTAAGCATTTGCACCTTTAATTGAAAATTGATTTAATTATATAAGATACTAACATGAATTCCCATTCTTTTGAGATCAGTCACAGCTCGCGGTGGGAAATATTCCAGCCAATAACTCTCATCTGCAAACTCTTTTATTTCTTCCTCCGGTACACCAATACTTCTCATAATCTGCCATTGGTACTTAGCTGAGCCACTTTTTGCTACTGCCTTGCTTTTTTTACCCTTACTTTTATCTTTAGGCACAATATCTTCTTCTTTCGCAATCACTTCTTCTTCTTCTGGGAAAACTGGTGGACATCCATAAAGAGACATTTCTCTTTTCAGTTTATCAGCACATGCTTTAATAGGCATCCCAGTGCAATGGAAACCGAATGGAAAGAGAACCATCTTCCCTTTCAGTCTGTAATATCTGGTAGCAAACTGGAAACATAATAGAGACAATAATAAAAATTCTATGTGAAAATATGTTATTACTGTCTGAGCTCTAGGTCTGTATGCGTTTGTTATTATTTGTTGTAATTAGTATTTTATGCAAAAAATAGTTAATTTATATTGTAAATAGATATTGTGTAAATATTCTCAAATCTACACATAATCATTTTGCCACGAAGATTAATTTAACTATTCTGCAGTTGACTTGCCGCAACACCATCTAGTGGTCAGGTATAGTAAAATGGATATGACAAATACCAACTCCATGAAAAAATATTTAGGTGTGACAATTTGCAAGGCATTGGACACTAACAAACTCTGATATTATTACACCATTCTATATTTTATAGTCAAAGAATATTTTAATAATTAATATTTTTATCAATGAAGGTCATATTACTGTATCCCCTATCATTATTTGGAAGTTACCAGGGAAAAGTCTGAGTCGAAGGGTGAAAGATAATTTTAAAAACCCTTATATAATGTCATCAGACTTTAGCCTGTTTACAGTTGTTTAGACTGTTTGCAGCTTTGACACCATAAGTACTGTAATACTTACTGTAATAAAAGATTCTATTATATTGAAAGAAACTTGTATCAAAAAGAGGTATGCTTATGTTTTGTACAGTATTACTGCATTATTAAAGTGTCATCTATATATGTGGCTCTTTTGGTTTGTGAGAGTTAAGTATTTATTACCATTAAATGTAGAGTATCTTTACTTTCTTATTTTTAACATTTTGTGACTCTCCATTTGTTTTATAAGGAGACTAAAAGATTGTAACCGAATTGGAGAATATTACCAAAATGATCTAAGACTTTAAAAAATCCATTTTACATCATACTGTCTCAAATGTGAAATGGAAAAAAATTCAAACATTCTAAACTGTTCTTTTATTTGATTTAAGTAATCATATATACAGAATGTGAATAATACTTACTTCACACTTTGACAATGAAAAGGTATGTCCCAAATGAAGACGTCCATTCATATAAGGATATGGAAATGTACACATGAATTTCTCATAAGACTGTCCATCATTTGGAGCTTCTACTTCAAATATTTTCTCTTTCTCCCATTTTTCTTGAACTTTATTTTCAATATCTTGGAGGTATTCCACCTTGAAAGTACCTTTACGATCCAGAGCAGCCTAAAAAATACACAAGTATAATTAAATAAAAAAAAAAACAATATATTATTGCTATTAGAACATCCGAACATCAGGCACACACTGAATTACAAACTAAAATTTCATAAACAGATTTAAGTTAATGTGCTAAGAATGGAATATAGGATTCAGTGTATCTCAACAGTTTGTTTAGTTCACTGAATTGCAATTTCTACTTTAATTATTAGTGCCTATTAAATATATAATTCATTTTTATTAATAAGATTTTTTTAAATTGATTAGTAGTCCAGTCAAAACCGTTTATGGCAACATCGTTTAGAACAACATACCAGTTATATTGACCCAGAACAAAGGTCCCAGTTGAATGCCGTATCTCGAAAACATCACTGGTTGTTACAACTATCGTTTTTTCTACTAAATTTAAATAGTGCCTTTGATGTCATTATAACAGATTTTGACTGTATTTTTGTTTACAACCACTAAATAGATTATGGTCACAACAATAATAATCTGACCCTATTGAACATTTATTTGTAGAAAAGAAAGCATATCAGTAATTAAATATACAGTTAACGTTTAGAACTTTGGTCTTTACACTTTGTTCTGTTCAAGTGTATACCAGCTGAGCCAACTTGCATTACATTTAGTGTACTATGCATATTTATTTTTAATGGTTGTTGTTTATTAAACTATTATTGTTAGAATGGGATTTTTTAATTTTAAAACTAGCTGACACGTGCTCACTTCTTTGGGCGGTAATAGGCATTATCAAGCTACAACTTTTTTCTAGAACTCAATCATATATCTCTCATTGTTAAGGCAGCATTCGTAAGAAACGTTAACGTTCGACCATTTTTTCTCCGACTCCCCAGATATTGTCCCTACAACCTCACAAACTTTACCTCTTTATAATATTAGTATAGATTATAGATAATATAATTAATTAATAGCATCTGTCCATCACTTCGTACGCGTGGAAGTTATTTTTGGCTAACACGCAACAGAAGCTCACAGAAGGAAAAAAAAACTGAATTAAAATATTCTTCATTATTGCTCTGCTTCTATTGATCTTAGCGTGATGATATATAGCCTATGACATTCACAAATAGCGTGGCTTTCTATTGGTAAAAGGATTGTCAAAAACGGTATAGTACTTCCTGAGATTACACCCTACAACGTCACACACTCACAAACTTTACCTCTTTATAATATTAGTATAGATAAGTATGCTCAAATGAGGCTAGCATACGAAAGGTTTGTAAACCTCCTTAAATAATTTTAAGAGACAACTATTAATCGCTCTATTGAATCATAAACAATATCATACTTAACAAAATTAATGGATGATCTATGAAATTTGAATGTTTATTATACTTGATTTTTAGTACTAAATTATAACGCATAAAATGAAATAATGTGATTATTTCTGTATGTTTATTGAATTTGATTTCACTGTATTTTTCATATGTAAACGTAAATAAAAAATACTATAAAGGAAAAACTATTTAGAACCATATAACCTAAACAAATTGTACAGTACTTTTGTGTATAATTCGTAATAAACGTTTTTAAAAACTTTTGGCAATGTTTTAAAAGAGATTTGAAAATTACACAATTGCAACAATAAAAGAGCAGGTAAATTAAAATATGTGGTAGATCTCAAAATCAGCTTCTGAAAATGTTAGTATAATTATAACAGAATAGTTAAATTTGACATGATTTGTAATTTTGAGTACGTTTTAATTAGAGACGATTACCATTTCCTGGACTTTTTAGTCAATAAATCCGATAACAATAATTATTTACACGTTGCATTTGAGATACACATGTACACCAAAAAAATGACAGTTGACAACTGAAATCTAGATTACAGAATACAGATTACAAGTTAAAAGAAACCATAGAGTATACATCGCCTTTTCATGTGTTCGCGGAAAGATCTCCCCTAGAAGTATTATTATTGTGTGGGTAAAATAGTCGAGCTCAAAGTGATTTACTAATTGCCTTCTTGCACGATCGTTGGATAGAAGTGTTCCTTGTACAAGAAATATTCTTGAAACTGAAAACTCGTAATCCCGCGATTGCATATTAAAAGAAAAAAATAACCGTATGACCCGCAATGATGGCACCCTTATTTATTGTAATTGCTCCCTCTATTGATGCCGATAAACGCACCCTGTCTGTTACACATAGTCCAGTCATATAAGTCAAAAAACATGACAATCAGAATGAGACATAAGTTGTAAACTCGTATAAACCTTTATTTAGCCAATCTAAATGTAGTCTCAACAGCCTCATGAAATCTAGTGTTTTCGTCTTAAGGTATCATTTTTTTTCAAATAACTAACTTCTTATTTGCGTGCATTATGAATATTGTAAGGAATAAAAATAAACCACTTTGATCTTTAACATTTTTAAATATTTAACCATTTTTGAGGTAAAATACGGACAACACGCAATGCTTACATAATATTTACAGCATAATGCAAAGGCAATCGTTAGTCCCAATTAATGATACGCTGTAAAAATCTTTACATCTTCAAAATGTGTATAATTATAAATAGTTTGCATTTTTTATTAAAAATTGCATTATGTTTAATGATAGTCCTCATTTATTCAATACTAGCTGTACCCGCAACTCCGCACGCGTTTTTTTTATATCGTATTAACGTATTATAAAATTGTGAGACTATGTACAAATATAGAAATGCGCTTTAAAAGCAATTGTAAGTACGACACGCACGCCACTTACAGTAACATGTCGTGTACATTAGATACATAAATATTAATAGCGTGCCAATTGAGGTTTGTCATCAGCAAAATATTTGGAACCTTAACCCACCATATAACTACCTCAGTGATCACTTACACTGTATAAGGAACTAATGAAACAATAATTTAAAATATTATTATAAAGATTTACATTTACATTATATTTAATATACATTGCCATTATAATTAAGATTTTGTGACTATACAAAAAATAAACGCTTGTCTGTTCCGCAAGGAATTGAATTATGGAACTCTTTACGTAATACGTTTATAATCTAAGATCCTATTAGGAAGACCTCTATATCATTAAAGTTATTAATAATTATAATGTCAAATTGTAAACAATAAGCTGATAATTATTTCCTTTATTAAAAATAAAGAATGTGTTGAAATCTTGCTAAATTTCATGCAGACAAAATCGTGGTTAACAGCTAGTCTAATATAGAATAACCTCAATTACTTTTTATAAGGCTCGCTATCTACCAGTGAAAGTCTCGTGAAAATTGGTCTAACCGTTTTGGAGAAAGCACTGTGGGCGAAGCCACGGTTAACAGCTAATATAAACTAAAATTGCTTGAATTAATTTTTATAAGGTCCGCTATCTGCCAGTGAAACTATCGTGAAGATCAGTCTAACCGATTTGAAGATAGTACTGCGGGCGAAGCCACTGTTAACAGCTAGTCTAAATTAAAATAAACTAAATTACTTTTTATAAGGTCAGCTATCTGCCGGTAAAAGTCCCGTCAAAATCGGTCAAACCGTTTTGATGGCATTGCAGACAAAGCCGCGATTAATAGCTAGTCAAATTTAGAGTAGCCTAAATAACCCGCTGTAATTTCAGCTATCTGCGAGTGAAATTCCCGTCAAAGTCGGTCCAGCCGTTTCGGAGATTACGCGGAACAAACAGACAGACAGACCGACAAAAATTATAAAAATTGCATTTTTGTTATCATTAGCATGTATACTTTCGTAACCAATGAGTAAAAAAAAATATTTTGATATTACATACAGACACTTCATTTTTATTATATGTATAGAAGATATAGAATAGAATAGATTTGCAAATATTCTATATTTGTATGCTCGATTCATATTATCAGGTTTTGGTAAACTAGCTGTCAAACCGTTTACTAGACGTCACAATTGGAATCAAACTTTCATTTCATATACAAAATCTTCTGAAAGTAGCAATGTGGTCGTTTTTATACTACATTCCTGTTACTTAATGTAATAGGCAAATATCTACTTATTACATAATTCATTAAAATGTAATATATTGTAATCGGTAATTAGGGAACGTACCCAAACCACGTAACCCAAATTTGTCAACTTTTTAACCCCCTCCCAACCCCCAGTGACCATCCGTGGTATATCAGGAGACCCCTTCCCTCCCCCACCAGTTTTCACGTGGTATTTTATAAATACGATTTTTAATAATTTTTTGCAAACAGAAAGCACAAAATATTTATATATTTGGCTCATATTTGTCTCTATTAATACAAAAGTGACGCCAAAAGTACATGCATATTTATAGTTACCACTTAAAATAGTATATTATAAAATAATGTTGGTCGAGACGAAGCCGAGTTTGAGAAACGTGTGACCTGTTACTTTTTTTACTGGAAAAGATGTTTATATTATTTTAGTTCGAAGAAACTTGAAAAGTGGTAACTTCGTTTAGCACTGCAGCCCGAAAGTTGTTATTTTCCGACCGGAGGGCAGAAAAAATATTAGAAAGAAGAAAAAAGTTATAGAAAAACATATCGTAACAAGACATAATTTACAAAACAAGCCTTTCTTTCTTTCTCTATTGATAAGAACTCCTTGAACACATTATACATATTATCGGCGCTTTATTGTCCAACGAAGCACACTATCAGAGAGGAGCAGTAAATGATTTGTTCAAAACCTTGGGAGATCGTTTCATAGCAGCAGGTGATTATAACGCCCATCATTCATTTTTCAGACACTAATTGTCTAGGGAGCACGAACTTCTGAAATATGTGCCGGCAAGGACTATAAATATGATCTCAGCAGGTCAATCCAAGTCTGATAAAAATAAAATACCATATGTTATTGACTTTTGTATTACCAAAGGAATAGCAAAAAATTACATATCTGGCTATAGTTGTTGGGATGCTAATATTGAACCACTCCTCTATTTTGGTAAAAATTAAAACTAAAGTCAAAGAAGCTATTAAAAATGCACACTACTTAACAAAAGGACTAACTCGTCTGTTTTCCGCTATCATAAAAACAATTCGCTGTTCCCATTCAACTTTAAGCAGAAAATAATATCATAATTTCTTGTGGGCTCTTTTAAACATAAACATTGAAAATGCTGCATGGAATTCGATTCCGATAAATGAATGCATTTCTGCTAACCGACTGAAATCAGCCAACATTCTGGATAAAATGAGTAAGAACAGAGCAATCCACAAATTATGGCAATAAAATAGATGCCTCAAGGTAAAAAAAAAACCCTTAAATCGTCTAATAAGCGAGCATATTGTTGAACATGATCGAAATACAGGCATATTTTGGGAGCTTCGATTCGACCACATCTACATGTTATTCCTTATGGACAACAAAAAGGAATATTAAACGACCCATATCAATTTCCGCTCCACTAAGGAAAACAAACAAAAGCTGATCATGCAGTAACCAGGAGAAGTTTATACGTTTTCAGAACGTCTGTTCAATGTTTTTTTAGCCCCACCCTTAAGTAGGTGTACAGGAATAAGAAGAGAAATTCATGTGATTCCTTAACTCCCTGAATCTGGATCAAAATACACCGTAATTATTTACAAAAGAAGAAGTTAAAAGAGTAATACTCAACGCCGACCTCAAGAAATCACCAAGTTACGATTTTATTATCAATAAAGAAAAAAATTATCTGACTGTGGGTTAACCCAATCACAACAATTTTTAACAAAATAACGGGACTTCAACTAATTCTACTCAAGTGCAAAGTTGCACAAATAATTATCGATCTCACCAGTCATAGAATAACAAAAGATAATAGCTGAACATCAATTAGGATTTCGAAGGCGGCACTCTACCACAGATCAAATTCACAGGCTGGGTAATGAGATAGTCAAGTCTTTCGAAAGAAAGAAATACTGCAATAGTGCATTTCTGGACATATCACAGGGTTTTGATAAAGTGTGGCGTCAGGGTCTACTATTTAGGGTTAAATCTTTGTTACCTAACTATATCTATACAATTCTGAAGTCTTTCATAGAAAACAGACATTTTCTAGTCTTGCATGGGGAGGCTCTGGCCTGTGTTATGGTTATAATATATCAATGCAAGAGTGCCTTAAGGTGGTGTTTTAGGTCTAATACTCTACTCGATCTATTCGTGTTCTATAAAGTATACTATAGAGGTATGTACTACATACCTACTTCAGATTGTATCAGTACTGAAACATTCGCTGAAGATGTTGCAATCTTAGTATCTCACCAGGTTTCGTCAGTGGTAACGGAAATGCTGCAAAAGGGACTAAATAACGTCTCTACCTGGTTAAAATGGAGAATGAATCCAAATTAGTTACTGTTATCTTTACCTTAATAAAAGGTATCTAGTCGTTTTGCCGTCAGTTTTGTTGTAATACAAAGTACACAACAAAAAAACATAGGCCAGGTAATTATGGCAAGTTCACATCACATGTAATTGTTAGCGGAGGCGAAGTCGGAGTTTTTTTTTTACCTTTTTGCTACCTTTTTTACCGGCCAAGGTTTGTATACTACTTTTGGGCTCGACGGAGCCGGAAAGCGTCAACTTCTTTTAGCGCAGCAACCAGAATGTTGCCACTTCCCGGCCCGATGACAGAAAAATTATCATCAAGTAGAAAAAGTTATGTAAAACCATATTGTACACGTATAAGAATATAATTTATAAAAACAAGTCTTTTTTCATTCTTTTTGTATTGCCTGCATTGAAAAGTAATCTTTTTTTAACATTCAACGAACGCAATGTACAGTACAATCGATTGTACGTCAGTATTATATCGGCACAAATTCTCGTCGATTTGCTTGGCAGTTGCACTGCCTTACAAACTGTTAGTTTTCAGTCAGCTGACGTCTTGGTATATGTACGTTACTGTTGCTGCCTGTGAGTTTTAAAAACGGAAGATTTCCTTTTTAGGATATTTGTCACGTGACGAAAACCTAACCCCCTCTCTCCCCCTTGTGACCAATCGTGATACTTTGATGACCCCCTCCCCCCCCTAAACGGGGCACGTGGTATGGGTACGTTCCCTTAACTCAAAGATTAATAATTGTAAATGTTAAATTCTTATAATATTATAATATTTTAAACTTGTTTTGTATTAAACTCTTGACTGTACAATGTGCAAGACGTGGACTATACAGTAGGACCCCGCTTGACGCGGGGTATACGTTTCATCAAGGTAGAACGGAATGTGAAAATGCGTTAAGCGAGGTTCTTCTTTTTCTTCTTCTTGATTTGGCTCCGCAGAAGCATTTGCCAGTGTCAGTGTTTATTTAAGCGAGGTTATCTTATAATGTAAATAATAAGGTTAGAGGAAGATGTGTAGAAAATTGGTCATGTATTTTACCATTAAATTTATTAATTATGTTTTTTTATAACAATTAAACAAAAAAATATTTCTTACAAATATAGAAACATAATAAACGAATATACATATAAAATTAAATAAAATTATAAGTTTGTCAGTTTACATTACAGATCATTCAGTCTCTTCTGTATTTCCAATTTTCTGCCTCTTTTTATTAGGAAAATATCTAATATAATTTGCGTTTTCCTATTGCAAGAAGTTGTTGGTAAGTGGATAAGGTATCAATAACATCTCGTCCTGCCTTACGTCTACGTTCTTATAACACCGCAGGAAAGAAGAAACACAGTAAACTGCTTTGAATACCGGGAAGCCTAGCGCTGCGTGCATTTTTGGTAATTCTACAATTCAAATAAAAATTTGTTAAACCGAATCAGCGCTAAACGAAACATAGTTAAGCGGGGTCTTACTGTACCTCAAAAAATCCATTTTGAGCCAAAATGTGTTTGACGTTTAACCATGTTTACACGTTCGAATGAAATTTATATTAAAATAAATGGAAACGCTTTAAGTCATTTCTAAAAGAAGGGAAAGTAGTGTAATTATATTGATATTTGGTCTTTATAGAAAATATCATCATTATTATCATTACATAGTATAAAACAAAGCCCCTTACCGCGTCTGTCTGCCTGTCTGTTCGTGATAAACTCAAAAGCTACCGAACAAACCTTCATGCTGTTTTCACTTGTGAATAAAGTGATCATGAGGAACGTTTTGGTATGTAATTTATCAAGGAATTTTCTTTATAATCAGGGCGGGACAACTTCTGCCGGCCCCGCTAGTCATTTATAACGTAAAAATAGTTAAATAAGCATTGAAATAAATATCCTATAAAATATGTTATGCACTGTGATGTTCAGGATAAAACTGAATGATATGCCCACGCGCACTGCGGTTTTTTTTCGCATTAATTTTATCCACAAAATTTGTAACATATGGAATTGCAGCACGAAATGGAAGCAAGCGCACTGCGAGTAAAATTCCTCATCGAATTTAAATCCGGTAAGTGCGGGAAAAAAAGCGATGATCGCAGTATTGCTCAAACTAGGGCGACGAAATTTTGTCGCTGCGTGTTTTAGATAACAAGGAGTTTATGTCTTGTCTGTATGTGTATTTCCTTAGTTTTTTTAAACTACGTGCATCTATCGGTTACTCAGTAAATATATTATGCCAGGAGCACTACACTCTTTACTATTATTGCTTGTGCTGTTTATAAAATATATGTAATTCAGTGTTGTTATTTGCAATAATATTATAAGTGTTATAAGCAATAATTGCAATATAATATTGTTTTCTCAAGAAATATAAAAAAAATGTTAAATTGTTTACAAGAATAACGGTCTGAAATTCACTGGCTCTTAGACTATTCCGGAAATTCTACCGCAGTGCGTTTACCGACTATTGCGGAATTTTTTTCTATGCGGTTTTTATTATGCACCGCAACTATTGCGCGCGGGCACTAAGTCGCAATGTTACCGAAAAAACTAGGTAATATAAAAAAAATAAAATAAAATGACATAAAGAGAAGTTACGCATTTTTTTAAATATTTAAACAATATAATTACTTTTTACTAAAACATCAACTTATTTCATTTTGTTCACTATCTTCGGAGGCGACGTTTTTCACATACGGAATAAATTCTTCAGTGGTTTTCACACGTTTAAACCAAAGAGAGAACAACAATCGTCTGTTTCCGTGGTTTTAATCATATTGAAAGTGTAATATATCCTCAGATTTTAAAAAAGCAGGGAAAATTAAATTTGACAGATTAAATTGGCGGTACTGTCGGTTACTGACGTTGCTGTCATTTTACCGGAAATTTCGCCCGCCACCTTCGCTGAGAGACGCATTTTAAGAAGTGAATACTGGCTATTTAACTAAAAATTGTCTAGAATTAGTAGTAGTTTAATTAGTATATTCACTAATCATTATGGCACCAAGATCAGCTAAAGGAAAGGTATGGTATTTTCTCTGTTTTCTTTCAATAAAAACACATTGATAGTATATTTCAAACTGGTTTGCATTGTTATCGGGAAATACTCGCGGCGTTGGATTATAATTTTTAGACGTCATTATACGAATGATGGTTGTGAAAACTTCGACGACTATTCATTTTTAATGTAAATTTGAATTTGCGTATTCCACAATTTAATAACCATAAAAATAGCGTGGTCAGACGCAATCACATGCCTGTGTTTAATTATTTATGTTTGAAGATGCAGAGTCGTTATTTTATATAGATTCGATGTACAAAAATTAGATTCTAGAACATCTGAACAGTTCTAATTATATTGAATACAACATTTTGGAAAAGTAGTTTTAATGGTGGCGCGAAAATATATTTTTTATAAAATTTTGGAGTATACCATTGGTATTCATGAAACTTCAATATGTTTTCAAAGAATATAAAGTATATTTGTCTATTTCTTGATAAATGGTGTAATTTTAATATAATCAGATATTTACAAGATAAGTCAGCATTTGTAGATGCCATATTATATCAACTGGTTTTTTAGTTGTTTGATTGTTCACACATTCTATCAGGATTGTTATACTTCTTGGTTTGGTATAAAGGGCACAATAATTTTCTATCCTTGCAGAAAGTGGCAGAAGTAAAAGTTGCAGAAAATGAAGCTCCTAAAAAGGGTAGAGGTAAGGCGAAAGTCTTAGAAGACATAGACCCTGAAATTGATACTGAAGATACTGAACAAGCTCCAATGATTGAGAAAAAAACAAAGCGTGGAAAAAAAGCTGCCAACGATGCTAGTGGACAACATAATGGCAAGAATGATGAGAGTGCACCTGCACCTAAAAGAGGTAGAAAAAAAAATGTTGACCCATTACAAGATAATAAAATTGATGATCCATTACCCGAAGATAATATTCCTCTTGCTGGAGAAGATGAAGAAAATGATGAGAACACTGATACTAATGGTCATTCTGAAGAACCACAAACTTCTGGCAGAGGACGTAAGAAACAATCTAAAAAAGAGACAGATAAATCTGAATCCAAATCAGGAAGGGGTAGAAAACCAAAACAGGTAGCTGAAGTTGAAACAACTGGTGAGAAACCAAAATCTGGTAAGGGAAGAGGTCGTAAGGTGCAGGTTAAAGCTGAGGAGGTCGATTCAGACAAATCAGAAACAGCTGAAGAAGAACTCAAACCAGAACCTCAGACGAAGGGCAAAAAGAAACCCCAAAAATCAAAAGAGAAGACACCTGATAGTGAGAATGAAGAAGAGAATGATGAGAAAGTAGTTGAGGAACCAAAGAAAAAAGAGGTGAAAGGTCGTAAGAATCAAAGTAAGAAAGCCCAAGCTAAGGAGGAAGTAGAGGTTGAAGCAGAAAAAAATGAACCAATATCTAAGAAGAGGAAAGTTACTAAGAAAGAAGGGAAAGGTAAGATTCATTT
This sequence comes from Antheraea yamamai, assembly GCA_036509395.1. Lineage (NCBI taxonomy): Eukaryota > Metazoa > Arthropoda > Insecta > Lepidoptera > Saturniidae > Antheraea > Antheraea yamamai. The sequence goes on along the minus strand of AP028436.1, from coordinate 17,947,383 downwards.
CTTTTCTATTTAACCTTGGCTTAACAACCTTTTTTGATCTCAAATCAATATCCCAAATGTGCAATGTTAAGTATGAGAGAAAAATAGATAAGTAAATGGACTTAATACATTCAGATCTAGAAGCAGCTAGTCTAATATAAAAAATAGCATAAAAATACTTGTATGAGTTAAAAATTTTAGTATGTTGCAAATCAGGATACTTTTGTTTTCTATTTCATAAAAATAAGTATGTGTTTTCACATGAGTTTAGTTTCTGTTTAATGCCTTAGAGTCATAAATATACTCAAGACAATGTCCTATTGATTTTCAAATGAAACTTTGTCAATGAATAACTTATTTAAAGCTTATTGACATATACAGTTCAACCATTGAAAATCCTCATTATATTAGTCCACTATTCATAACAAATTTAAAACTAGCTGCCATATTGAACTCTGATTGTGTGATATAATTTTATTATTACTGGTTATTAGCATATAAAAGGGTAAAGGCATGAGTCCTTGGGTTCAGTCATGTATGTGATGACCAGGGTATTATAAAGAACATTGATTACACATAAGCAATTTAATTTTTTTTTCTATATGTTTGTTTCTATGACTTGATTTAATTAAATCTTTTTCTTCTTCTTTTTTAAAATGGGAACATGTGTGTGCACACAATTTTGCCAATGTCAAGTGAATGCAGCCATAAACAATGGAGATTGCGCCAGACAATTAAACAATTATCTTTATATCCAGACCTGGCTATCTTCTAACAGACACCACAAAGAAAGCACATGTAAATTAAACATACAACATATTGTTAGAATACAGACATATACAAGAGCATTATACTAAAATGTAAAGTTTAATTTTGTTAGTATTAATACATTTTAAAAGCATTCTAGAATGAAATGATTTTCTGTAACAAGAGTTAAGAGACACATAATGTTAGTAGGACGGGGAATAAAAGGAGTTGGAACATCATAGAGAGAGAAACTGTTTCTAGGGCAGCAAAAAAATATGTGATCCCTCCTCTAAGCCACATTCACAAATAGACTGATCCCTGATCCTTATTTTATTCAAATTGTGTGCTGACGTGCCCAAAGCGCAAGGGCCAAATAATAGAGACACAACGTTTTTACTAACATTTCTAAATTAAAAAAACCATGGCTTTTGCGGGATATCAATTTGCAAAAACCCATAATGATCGCCCTTTAATTTCCGAGACAAATCTCAACTCTTTTGCTAATTAAATAACAGGATGAAACTATATTGTGACATTTTATTAAGGGGGTAAAAATATATATGTATATTATTCCTCAACCTCATTCTTTACTATAAGAATTGTCAATAATATTTTTACAAATTGAAATTTAAAAAACTATTTTTTCTCATGAGGTTTATGTGAAATGATGTATATTGAAAATTATATTATAATACTAATAGTACATTTAGATAATAAAATATTAGTAAAAGTATAGTCTCATGATGAAAATAATAACTATATACAAATGTGTGAGGATTCCTTGTCAACTTTGTATATAGGTATAGATAGATAACTTATGTATGCATAGATTATTATTAGATTTGTAGTTTCATAATGACACCTTTTTAGAGATAAAGTAGAAAATGTCATACATAATAATGATGACAGTTTAGAAGCAACATTTTTTTTTATATGTCTTTTATCCTTTTATGATGTGATTAAAATGTATATTATTTTACGAAGTGTCTATTCATCTGCTAAACGAATGAATAAAATAATTTAATCGTCCGATTATTCGGATTACCAGATAAATCATACGAAATGCGTTGGATTGCATACGAAAGTATCCACTTATTATTAATTTTATGTGTCGGTTAGGTTAGGTTAGACTTGCGAAAAAGGAAAACGCGAGCCGGCCGCGGTAGCGGTCGGCGAGCGCGATTGATTGAATACGAAAATATCAACTTATTATTAATTTCAATTCATAAAATGAGGAAAATTACCTTTACAAAATTTTTACCTTTAAAAAATTAAATGTGACCGTATGGCAACTTAACCTTAGGTAAACGAAGTGTCTATTCGCCCGCTAAACGGATGAATAAAATAATTGAATAAAATAATTTTAACAATAAATAGATGTTATCGGACGATTAAATTATTTTATTCATCCGTTTAGCGGACGAGTAGCAATAGCCATTATTTTATTACTCAAAATTATTGTTTTAAAATTATGGTCACCTCGGAGAATATTTGATAGACACTATATTTTATTTTCATTATTTATGCGATGCTTCTGTTCATGATAGGCGACATCAAAGATGACGAATCGGTAGAAGAAGAGAAGGAGATGACTGAAATAAAGACAGTTAAAGGCAGACGTGGTCAGAAGAAGACGGTGGAGACACAAGGCGAAACTGAAGAAGAACATCAAAACGCCGACGAGCCGACGACGAAACGTCGACGCAAGTTGCCCGAAGAGAAGGGTAATTAGTTATGTTAATTTGTTTAGATATTATTGTCATTTTTATTGTTCCGTGTTAAAATAATTAAGTGTGTTTCTATTAATAATTTCAAAATAAAAGATGTTTAAAATTTTCGTATGGAATGCTTTATTTTTACCTTTTTCTTATATATATTCTAAACGTGTATGAAGAGGTTATTTCGGTCATGAGTATATATGCTCTTTCTACGTTTATAAAGTACTGCTGTTTTCATTAATTATTACTGACAATGTGTAGATATTATTTATTTATTAACATTACTAACAGATCGTAGCTCTCGTACTAATCATCTAAAAGTGAACTAGATACAGATAATTTAATTTGTAGGTCTTCATTTATCTGGATAATCAGTCAAATAACATAACCTCAATTGTTGAAAAATTAATGACGCGTTAATAAAAATGCTGGTTGTAAAATATTGTCGAAAATCCATGGTGCTTTTTGAGAAAAAAATGGTTTCCATCCTTTTGGTGCACGGTAAAGGTAGGAATATAATCTTAGACAGAAAGTTGTTAGTATTTTACGACACGGGCATACACTTTTTTCTTTACAAAATACTAGAACTCTTGCTTCTATATTCTAGTTTGAATTTTTTAAGTATGTTATGAATTATACGAAATGGTACGTGTCAGTGTTTGCGTGTAGAAATAAATTTGAAATAAGGAAATTTGTAATAAAAACTTAATAGGTTTTTAGATTGCCGTTTATTGTATTCACAACATAATATCGGATGGATTAGATATATTAGATACTTTAGTTTAAAAAAGAACTCCAAGCGTCGTGAAATAATATATATATAATATTATAAAACCAACTGGCCTGAATATACATAAACATATTATTGTATTTGCTGTTTCCATGAGATTTACATATAATGAAGGTCAGCACATCTAGTGCGAAAAGTAATAATAAATATTTCAATGTTATCGTAAAACAAAATAATGTATCTTTTGCTTTGGGGTCTACGCATGCAAGAATAAGTTAATCTATGGACGGACTGGCTTTATAAAATGAACTTCTATTTATTTTATGTATTTTATTTAGAACATTTTATATGTGCCTATGTATAACTACGCAGTGGACGGTTGGAGTGGTATGCACGTCTCATCCAATAGTGAAATGAGAATTCAAACGAAGTATACATTTCAGCGGTAACAGAAGACGCGAAAAAGAAAGTACCACCAAAAAATAAAGCAACGACAACCTATGAGGATTTAGATTTTACAAATACCTCTAAAACTTCACAAGGCAAGGATTGGAACTTTAAAATATCCTGTTGGAATGTTGACGGGATTAGAGCGTGGTTGAATAAGGGCGGTTTAGATTACATTAAATATGAGAAACCAGATATATTGTGTTTACAAGAGATTAAATGTTCCAAAGACAAGCTACCGGATGAGTTAGTCAACTTACCCGGTTATCATGCGTACTGGCTTTACGGAGACAAGGAAGGTTACGCTGGCGTAGCAATTTACTCCACACTGCTAGCTATGCATATTAATTACGGATTGGGTAATGAAGAATTAGACCAGGAAGGTCGTATAATAACTGCTGAATATGAACATTTTTACTTAGTATGCACTTATGTTCCGAACGCGGGAAGGAAACTAGTCACACTCCCTAAAAGACTACAGTGGAACGAAGAATTCCGCAAACACGTGAAGGAGTTAGATAAAAAGAAACCCGTCATAATATGCGGAGATATGAACGTTTCACATAATGAAATAGGTGAGTACTAATCTTTCAAGGCTAACACAAAAATAATGATGTTTACAAATTATTTTATATATTCATGAAAAGACAGTGTTCTATGATTTATCTCGTTTATTTAGTGTATACGGAAGGAACCAAATGTTTACTTTTTGCTAACTAATGATCATGCTATGTCCCTGCTGGAGTGGACAGGAAGGACTGAAAATGACTTTTCTCTATTTTTGCAATTCCTTGCGTTGCCATCAGATTCATTGTTTCGTCATTCATATTCGTTGGTCGAGAGTGATTTTCACTGTTGCAACCAGTAGCTTTTCTATTTGGTTAGAATTAGTCTGTTAGGTCTATACTGCTGCTTTTAAACACTTACTCATTGTATATCTATTGTCATTCTTTCATCATTCATAGGGTCGATATCTCTAAATCTTAGAACATTGTTCTTATAAACGCCTGATCTTATACCGAGATCATACATCTGTCATACATGTTACATTTATATAAATAATAGTTTTGGCTCGCGTTATGTCGATTTGACCTATCCCTCCGAACAGTGTTTTTTTTATTAAAGGTACCCATCCTATGTTCTTTTCTGTACTCATGACAAAGTATGCAAAATTTAATAGTCATCACTTGAGTACTTAGTTTTTGCCTTTTGACTTTTTTGTCTATCTCGTTCTAACAAATTTTGAAGATTTGTGTGCTTCACTTTAAAAATAATTATTAGTTTAGTGTTAGACCACAGGGCTATTATAATCTTGGAGTAAACGTGTATTGCAATGCTTTTAGCCGTTTTTTTCAGTAATTATAATTGTTTAAGGGTTAATAAAATAACTTATATTTTTTAGATTTAGCGAATCCAAAAACAAACAGAAAGAATGCCGGCTTCACAGACGAGGAACGCGCAGGTATGACGGATTTGTTAAGCGACGGTTTCATAGACACATTTAGGCATTTCAATCCCAATAAAACTGGGGCCTATACTTTCTGGACTTACATGAAGAACAGCCGAGCAAATAATGTTGGATGGTAAGAGTTATTATATTTTTCATTTCCTATCTATACAGCGCGACTGGTTAGTCGCCAGCAATATTTTTACAGGATAATCATTAGTCGATTCTCGTTCTAAATTGATTGAAAAAAATATAATATTTAATAAGGTAATATTTTACCTAATTATCTCGAGAAACGCAAAACTGATATACACTCAATATCAGGTGATTTACGCAAAAACGAACTGGTGTAAAACGTGGTAGGAAACGAATGAATCACGCTCTGCTGTCCAATCCCGCCCGCGTCCTGCACTTCGAACCGCAACCCACTTCCCTTTGTTCGACCGTGCGGCGTTCCCATGATAAGCAGTTACCTAATGATTAACTTTGAAAAACACCCCTTTAAAATTGTTCACTGAATTTAGGTGATACACTCTTTGAAAAATAAGTAATTAACTATGGTCTAATTTCGACCACTGGAAAACCCTGATATACATTATTTTCATTGTTACGATATTTGTAGTCATTACTTTAATGCATTATTTAAAAAGGCCCACAGCAAATGACGAAACACTAATTATTTCCTTTAAATAATGTTAGGAGTACTTAAAAAAATAAACATGTACCGAGAATAGATTCATATATTTCTTATCATACGAGTGTAATGACCTATGATAATAATCACCTGATAAAAATGAAATATGTCAAAGTGCTTTCACATTATTTCATTGACATTTAGATATGATGTAGGGCTTCACTAGAATGATAATAGGTGCCCCTTTTCTGAACATGATTGAGGCTGATGTACTAGTTGGTAATCAGATCCGACTTTAGGCATCCCTGCACCCGAGGCGAATTGTTTTCTTCCGTTCTCATTGCACTTCGGTTCTATTGGCCTCCTCAGGGACTATGCTTAGGGGTGGGTCAAGTTAATACGGGGTCTATAGCAAAAATGAATGTATTGAAAGTTAATTTTAGGCTTCTGCGTTTAGAGGACGAATTTTCTTTTGATGTGTAGGGGGGTAGTGTAGTAAAAAAGTTTGTGGGGTTCCATGCCGCCATATAGGTTGAATGTTTTGTTATCTCTCTTTTAAAAAATTGTCATTTTTTGTGCATTTTCTCACTGCCCGTCTGCGTAGAACTATAAATAAAAAGTTGAAGGAAAATTGTGATTTAGAAAAAAGTCTTTGTTTGGGAAGTTATTAGTAATAGCTGTTTCAGCGCTCCGAAGCGAGTCTTTTTTAGCCTCTTACTATATTATTTCGTGTGTCCTTTGTGTTTTGTTTGTTTTTTTTTTTGTTTTTCTTTTTTTATTTTTTTTAAATTTGAATTTTTATATTATTTTGATTTTAAATAATATAAATAGTAATATTAATAATGTATAATAATAAAGTAAAAAAAGAAAAAAAAAAAAATAACTGATGACATATTATAGGTCACACGTTAATATAGGTATAGTTAGAGTGCTGAAAAATAGTCTCGCTTGGAGGTGTAATGTATTGATTAATGAAAAAATGATGGAATAAAAGTTGTTCCTAAAAAACGATGTAAAAAACGGCAGATATATTTTTTGTAAAATGATAAAAAAAAAGTTCATCGAAAAATATAAATTTTTTCTAAATTTCTGAAGATTTTGTTTACTTTTTTTTATAGTCTCGACAAAAAGTTCTGGAGAAAGTTGTGAGAATTTAATTTGAAAAAAAATGTTAAAAATTTTTTTTATAAAATAAATAGTTTAAGAGATATATCGTAAATACCATTTCAACCCCTATTTTCAAGATGGCGGCCGTGGGACAAGGGTGGCGACCCCACAAACTTGGTTTTAGCTTTACACTGACCCCCCCTACACATCAAAAAAATAAAATTGCGTCCTCTAAAAAACGCAACCCCAAATGTAACTTTTCAATGGACTAAAAGCACATGTATAGACAACCCATAATAAAGGTCACTTAGTACTAACAGACACACATCTGTTGATTTCAGTAATACTTATTACTAATTGTTAATAATTTATGGATGTAATTTATTCCGATGCCCGTACAGCCTTAGCTATGTGTATTGTTATACTGATAGAGCCTCTGGCTCCCTGTAATTTCTAGCAGGGCGTTATGGTCTGGTTGACATTACCATCTGACATTTACTTGTCGGCTTGGTGATGGGTACAGACTACCGAATATAGAAACTAATATTATTTTAATATTATGTTTATGATTGTTATCTCTATGCTATACTATCGGGTTATATTGATTGTCCTGATTTTTTATTCTGTTTACGAGTGCCTACATACTGCACACGCAAAGTACCGCTGCTTGCTATCCCACACGCTAAATCCAATTATGCTCAAAATTCAGTACTGTGTCGCGTTGCTCGATCCTATAAAGATGTGTATGATACGATAGACATATTTCGATATTCACGAAATACATTTAAAAATGAATTTATAAAATTGAATGTAAATGATAATATAAAAAGGATATTGGCACGAAAATATATACGCATAGGATTCGCAAATACATGCATACACACGCTCACTCACTCATACACACTCTCAGTCACACACCTACACAGCATATACATCCACCTAAGTACGCACACGTAAACGCTCACACATACTTTAAATGCCAGTGTGGGATATGTTTTCTTTTACTTACATAACTATTATTACTATGTATCAAACACTTTGTTGTATTTGAGAAATTCTGTTTTGGCGGGTAATTATTACATAAGTTATTTAATTTATAAAAATACATGTAAGCTGTTGAATTTCCAAATAAATAAATAAATCCCTCATGGTAAAGTTACAGGTATGTATCTACCACCTCGTTCCAGTGATAACAGACCCCAAAGCAAATTACATATGTAAAAAAAATTGCCTGAAAATTTTAACCTTTAATAGTTACTCTCCCAAAGCGGGAAAAGATTTCCCATATGAAATACTAGCTTCTGCTCGCGACTTCGATTAGTTATACTTCCTTAGTACTAACGCTAACATGCAGCAGAAGCTCTTAAAAGGAAAAAAAACGATTTTAAAACGGTCTTCATTGGTGCTCCGCTCCTATTGGTCTTCGCATGATGCTATATAGCCTTCCTCTATAAATGAGCTATCTAAAACTGAAAGAATTTTTCAATCGACCAGTAGTTCCTGAGATTAACGCGTTCAAGCAAACAAACTCTTCAGCTTTATAATATTACTAGCCGACCCGTGCCCACTTCGTTGGGTGGTAATAGGCATTATCAAGCTACAGCTTTTCTCTAGAACTCAATCATATATATCTCATAATTAAGGCAGCGTTCGTAAGAAACGTTTTCGTTCGACCATTTTTCTCCGACTCCTCAGATATTACCCCCTACAACCTCACAAAACTTTACCTCTTTATAATATTAGTATAGATTATAGATAATATAATTAGTTAATATAATTAGTTAATAGCTTTTGCCCGCGACTTCGCACGCGTGGAATAGTTATTTTGGGCTAAGACGCAGCGGAAGCTCTCAAAACGAAAAAATACCCCGATTTTAAAACATTTTCCATTGTTGCTCCGCTCCTATTGGTCTTAGCGTGATGATATGTAGCCTATGACACTCATAAATAACGTGGCTTTATATTGGTAAAAGAATTTTCAAAATTGGTTCAGTAGTTCCGGATTGGAGAATAGTACTACTTGGTAAGGAAAAGAGAGCTAAAAAAAAAAAAAAAAAATTTACGGAAAAAAAAAATAGAAAAAAAAAAAATAATGAGATTACCCCTTACAACGCCACAACCTCACAAACTTTACCTCTTTATAATATTAATATATATTAGTATATAGATTATAGCCCCTGCCCGCGATTTCGTCCGCGTAGTAATAGTTACTACTCTGGGCTAACGCTGACACACAGCAGAAGCTCTCAAAAAGAAAAAAACATCTCGATTTTGAAACATTTTTCATCTGTGCTCCGCTCCTATTGGCCTTAGCGTGATGATATATAGTCTATAACCATTCTCGATGAATGAGCTATATAATACTGAAAGAATTATTCAAATCGGATCAGTAGTTCCTGAGATTGCCCCTTACAACGCCACAACGTCACAAACCCACAAAGTCACAAACTTTACCTCTATATAATATTATTATTAGTATAATAGTATAAGTATAATAATTTTGAAACATTTTTCATCTGTGCTCCGCTCCTATTGCCCTTAGGGTGGTGATATGTCGCCTATCACCCTCGATGAATGAGCTATATAACAATGAAAGAATTGTTCAAATCGGATCAGTAGTTCTTGAGATTACCCCCTACAACGTCACAAACTCACAAACTTTACCTCTTTATAATATTAGTATATAGATTATAGCCCCTACCCGCGATTTCGTCCGCGTAGTAATAGTTACTACTCTCTGACACACAGCAGAAGCTCTCAAAAAGAAAAAAACATCTCGATTTTGAAACATTTTTCATTTGTGCTCCGCTCCTATTGGCCTTAGCGTGATGATATATAGCCTATAACCATTCTCGATGAATGAGCTATATAACACAAAGAATTATTCAAATCGGACCAGTAGTTCCTGAGATTACCCCTTACAACGCCACAACGTCACAAACTCACAAACTTTACCTCTTATAATATTAGTATAGATAAATATAGATCGTATGGATACGTAAACTTTTATTACTTTTATAATTGGGCGGCGCTTTGTTGTTGTAATGTTCAGCCCAAGAATTATTTGGGATTGAGCGCTATACAAAAATGTTTATCGCGACTTAACTGTAATTTGACTCGACGAGGCAGTTCAAGGCACTAAAGACAGATTTTGTAGAAATTTCTTGTTTCTTGTGTTATTATTTTAATGGCTAAAACTAGGGGAAAAATGTTAATGAGACACTTGTAGAAAGTTTAGTTTTCTACAAAAAAGTTTTTAAACCAAATTTCTAAGATCGATATTTCTCGATTCTAAAATTTTATTGAGTCAAATTAAGAAAAAAGTATTTTCTGTTATTTATTACGGTTTTTTTTACTTTATAGATTAACCTTAGATCATAATCTGATAAGGAAAATATAGTAGTTGTACAGATTTCATTTTGTTTCAGGCGCCTGGACTATTTCTTAGTGTCCGAACGATTGGTGCCAGCTATTTCTGATAATGTCATCAGGGATCAGGTGTATGGCAGTGATCATTGTCCGATAACACTTTTCTTGCATCTTACAACTGCGATTAAACCTAAAGATTAAGACATTACTGGAGATGGTTACAGACAATGTGTGATATATATCAGTTTTTCTCTATGGTACAAATTGTATACTACAGTTATTTCAAACAAAAATGGATAGTGTGCTATATTTTCTTACAATTTATTCTCCTATGAAAAGCAACTCTACATCTCATTATTAGTTTATTATAACAAATTAAGACTTGTTTAATTTTGTATATAATATTTATCTACTATACCATGTTAAAACAGATGACCTGAATAAAAAATGTAAATTGTTTTGTGCATTGTCTCCAATATAATCTGTGTCCTTGCACCAGCTTGTACCCATTTTAAATTGGTAAAAAGGAATCTCAATAATCAAAACAATCCTTGTAAAAAATTAAAGACACTCTGATTATATATGACTTTTATTTATATAACCCAATCTTGCTATTTATTAAACTGACCTTTAAATTTATTAAAGTAACCTTGCAGAAAAGATCACTTTTCGAATAAACTTAACATTGATACATTTGATCCCTTTCGACGATATTTCAGATGTGCCTGCAAAAAATAACAGTATATTTATAGTGAATTAATTAATATATAGTATAAATAAAGTACCATAGAACCCAAAATATTATTAAGCCAAGATATACTATACAAAAAAATTATAACTCTCCTCTATTTGTATTATTTACAATATTCATGTTCAATTTTTCAAAGTTAAATAAGACTAGTGAAATTAATACAGTATTTAGCAATGTTTAGAAGTTAGTGAAAAATACCTTTGGAAAGATAATAGTGAATATATAATAGTATTGAGTCAACATATCAAGTTGCTAAAAACAAACTGATTTCTAGGTACAGTAAAATATTGGATTTATAATGCAGTTTTTTCTATTTCCAGTTTTGATAGTTTTATTACAATAAAAATATCTTTTTTTTTTTCGAACTGACTACGCTATTGGACTGACGAGCCTTCACAGCTTTTCCACACTAGTAAAAATGTCAAAGTATAAGATTATGTGCCCATTTCAATCGATTTTTTTTCTTCCCAGATTATATTACAGAGCATAAACTTTACTTACTTGAATAATTTTGTTGAATGGTTCTCTTTTTAACAAAGGATATACAGCAGACAAACTACTTAAGGCTCTCGGCTCCAATTCTTTTAAACCAGAGCAAAATAAATCTATGCCCATTTCTAACCCTGTACCGAAATCACATTCATCTACAGCTATGCTAGCATACGTTATAACTGGCTGTATCTCTGAAAGAATTTTATTTTTTTCACTTTCAGATTTTGCTTCTTCAAGTTTGGCAAACATTTTTTTTAGGGTATCTGTAAATAATAAAATACCATCAACCATGATTACTTTCAAAGTTACATAGTTACTAATCATTTTCTTTATTGGACATAACATTAACCATTATTAGTAGACTTTGGTCAAACTTTCAATAGTAATTTTACACTATATGAATGAAATTGCCCATTTTTAATCCCATATCATCACCAGTCTGTAAAAGACCCACTGCAGGGCCATAGGCCTCTTCCCGAAGGAAGGTATGGGCATAATCACCATACCAGGCCACCATGTATTGGCGATTTAAAATTCTGAGAAATCGACAGTTCTGTTTTCCCAAATATTGTAGTACTACAAGAACATTTCTCAGCTTCGGGTTTCCTCACGATGTTTTCCTTTACCGTCAGACGATAGTGTTATTAACGTAAATTAGTAAATATACATGAGTTTCAAAAAATCCGTGTTTAAGTCTTGGGGTTAGAACCCGCAGACATTGAAATAATATTCCACCGGTCAAACCATTATACCACCATGACTTCTTCCCGTAGAATAAACAATATATTCAAAGAACACATTGACTAATGTTAAACTTCAAAGTATTTTGGCATATTAAGATTTCTATTGGATTGCATTCAACTGTTTATTTCACTTTTGATTACTTATATCATAAAACTGTAAGTATTCAATTGAGGCTTTTTATTTATTGTTTAACTAGCTGACCCGTGCAACTTCGTCTGCACCAGATCGGTTATAACTTGTGTCAATTGTATTTTTAAACTTGAAAAATTTTAATATACCTAAAACCTTATTGCAGCCACACCATCGATTTCCAATTGTGAATCCAAACTATCAAGGGACTCACTCAAACCCAGATGGTTTGTGAGAAATCTTTTAAAATAAGGCTACAACCCGTTCGTCGCAACCTACATATATTAGCGGTAATGTGAAAAAAAGCTTTAGAGGTCTATGGACCCCCAGTTTCTAACGAAGTTCCTTCCCCTTTTTTGTAGACGTTTACTATACAGTCAGTAGAGCTTACATTATAAAATATCAAGTTGATAGAGTTGAATTGTAAATTAAACGATAAAATTATATTCATAAAATAAATAATGATAAATGAAACACAATGATATCATAACTATTTTCAACTTGTATTAAAACTTTTTCACACTCCATTGTATTGAAAAAAAATATAAATATTAAAGAGATATGAGCACGACGCGTCAAATGTCACTTGCCTGTAACTATTTGTCTAAGAGCTAGCAACGGTTTCGAAAAAGAAAATAAGCCAGGTTTTATATATATTTATGTTCTTCCGAACAGTGTGCGGGCTACCTGGCTGTAAACGTTGCGTTTATTAGTGCATATCGCACCTTTACAGGCAAAAATATTAATTTTTATATAATTTTTTAATGTATTGTTTTTTACTAACTTGGAAACGCTACTAACACATGAAATTATTATCGCCAGACATTTTTGTTATTAACAATAATGTGCCCGATGCTATTTTTTTGTAAATCAAATAAGTATGTTTAAACTATGTTAAGATGGCTGTAATTTTGATATTATTATTATTTTTAATGAAGGCTTAGTCGCCTGCGCGACTATATCGCCTAAGTAACATACAACTATATAACAATAAGAATGACAATAAACTTAACAATAGCTTATATTAATTTTGTACAATTCTTTAGCATCTTTCGAAATGGGGTCAGACAATAACGAATTGTACAAACCAGTGTGGAACGAACCAGTAGCATTAAGCCGAGATCTAATATCTTCGCTTCGAACACATTCTGCCAGGATGTGGTGCACATCATCGATGAGCTCACAACTCTAGCAGAGTGGTGATAGTACTTTACGCATCAGGTAGGCGAACTTTTTACATGGGATGTGTTCTGAGTGTAATCTCATTCCTGTGATTGCTTCCCGACGGCAAATCATACTGTCATCAATTCATGGTGACCTTAAGGGATGTGGCTGAATCGTTCTGTACCATATTCCTTTTGTTTTAGAACGCTCATCAAAGTATTCCTTCCAATGCGAGCAACAGCTATTTTTAAATACTGAGCATACATCCAAGTAAGTTGGTTAAATATTAATAGGAGCACCTTCGGAGGATCCTTCTCTAGCTAAAAGATCAGGTCTTTTATTCCCAGTTATACCTTATATGAGAAGGGATCCATTGTAAAACAATTACTTTGTTCTTTGCTTTGAAATCTAGTAATTGCTTCAAAATAGTGTAGGCTATCGGTATTCCTCGAAAAGTCAAGGTACATCGAGCTACGTGTTGAAGAGCAGTTTTTGAATCGGATAAAATAACAATCGTAATGGACTCAGTGGATTCTACAAATGATAAGGCCTCTGCAATTGCTATCAATTCAGTGTGCATAATTGAAATATTTTCATCAATTTGAAATTTCATAAAAGTTTTGAAATTTGTCTCAAAAAATGCGGCTCCTAAATAATTACCAGCTTTAGATCCGTCAGTGTATATTTTAACAAAATTTGGTAATATTTATTCATATATTGAAGACAAATATCTTTTATTTTAAGAATATCATATTGACTCTTTGGCTTCCAAATACCATCTACATTTATTTTAATTATATTGTGCAAATCAACGTTATCGACCCAGGTGTGTAAAGTGAACATTTCATGTTTTATACTTGTTTGAATTGGAGTATTTTTATATTGACAAAAAATAGAAACTAATAATGGTTTTTTTCTGTTACGCCAATAGAGTAATTGGAAAGAGGCGGACAGTTCTTCTAATAAATTAGGTAGTTCGTTTTTTTCGAATGACTTAAATTTAAATAGATTTTGCCAGCTAAATATTGTCTCCTAAGATGTAACGGACATATGCTCAATTCGCTTTCCATAACATGGATTGGAGTACTTTTAATGAAACCCCCGATAATTCTCATGGCCTGGTTTTGGACTTTTTCAAGTTTATAGAGGTTAATCTGAGCACTATTATCATAAAGAAAGCTCGAATAGTCAATTCGACTGCATATAATATTGAAGTATAAACGAACTCAATGTTATGGATGAACACCCCAGTTAGAACCGGCTAATGCTTTGAAAACGTTAAGAGACTTAGAGCTAGATTCTGCATCTGCATTGATATGTTTACCCCATTTTATGTATGATAAAGATAGTGATACTTGTGAAAGCGCCTGTTATAGACGCATGTAATCAAGATGGCGTCAGTCCCAAGTCATACGTCTACGTTTATCGTTGTTTTTCATTGTTTACGGTGAAATCTCAATATCATAATGGTTAATAAAATAAAATATGTTCTTTGCAATGGAAAAAATAAAATGGTTTGAAATGAATTCTTTTATTTATAAAGAATATCATCGGGCATATTAGTGTCAATAACAAAATTCTCTGACAGTGATAAATTCATGTTTTAATAGCATTTAAAAGTTACTGAAAAAAAATGTTCCTTAAATTATTTATAACCCAAAATTTTGACCTGTAAAGGTGTGATGCGTATTAAAAAACACAACGTTAACCGGCTACCACGTATCCTAAATCCTGTTTGGAAGGGCATAATATATCTTCATATTAAAGAACCAGCTTTTCTAAAATTCTCGTTCTTCCAACGTTGCTGGCTCTTGTACTAAGATGTTGCAAAAAAGTCTTGTTACATTAACTACAATTTTTTATCTTTCGTTATCCTGGAGAACCCCTTGCGTTTTATGGGACAAAAAGTATCCTAAATGTAACCTTGGAATATTAGTTATTACTGTGTCAAGTTTCGTTAAAATCGGTTCAGTACTTTCAGCGTGATGCGTGTTCACAGGGACAGAAAGACAGACAGACAGACAAAAATTGTAAAAAGATTATTTTTGGCCTCTATATCGATAATAAAGTCTACTCCGATAAAAATTTTCAAAAAATATTTAATGTACAGATTTGACCTTGCTACAGTTTTATTATAGTATAGATATCAAAGTATCTCTTGTCTAGTACTTACTATATTTAATAAACTATTTATCATAATGTAGTTTAGATAAATAAAAAAAAGTGTTTGCCCACTTTTTGGTAAATAGAAAAAAATTAACCTTATTTAAGATGAAATATTTTACTCTATGGATTTAAGATAGCTAATATCCGGTAGTGGTACTAAGATAATGAAAATCTAACATTTTTGTAGTTAATTAACATTCTCTTATTTGGAGGAATTATTGTTATAAAACCAAGCATGGTTAATTAGTGAATATACTTACTATTGTTTTCCACTAATGGCCTGTACCCCAATTGTGTCTTCTTGTCATATGGCACAACAATACCAGCTTGATGTAGTGTGTTAGTGACAATGGTTTGCTTTCGTTTTTTTATATCAAATGCTTCTAATGAATAGTTGTTATCCTCCGAATACTTTTTCACTTTATCTATTACCTTCTGGCAACTCATAGCAGTGAATGGTGAAGTTTTTTTTTCAAGTTGTAAATATAGGCTGAAAATTAAAAAGTAATATTACTTTACTAAACTGACAAAAGGTAATACATATTTATAATAATAAATTAATATCATTGAATTTTGTGATCAAAATGGATGATAAAAGTACATACTAAACAGCTCCAAATATATTTCCAGCCATAGGTGTGATGTGGCAATCTTTAGCACTATCATTGCTAGCGAGAAACACTGGTTTTTCATTGGGATCATCTCTGAAGTAACCAATGTGATACTGACTTTTATCCTTTTTTTTCAATACTGCCTTAAATTAGAAGTTCATATTATCAATAAGAGCCTAAAACTATGTTCGAAGACAGAATATTTGATCCAAAGTGATGTTTTTTGTTTTTTTAGGAAGTACGCACTCATAGAGTACTTGAGAGAATTAAAATTAAATTTGACAATATAAATTTTCTATACTTATCATTACATAGTATAAAACAAAGTCCCCTACCGTGGTCTGTCAGTCTGTCTGTTCGCAATAAACTGAAAAACTACTGAACGGATCTTTATGTGGTTTTCACCAGTGGATAAAGTGATTCACGAGGAACATTTTGATATATAATTTGTCCAGGATTTTTTTTATAATCAGGGCGGGACAATGTCTGCGTGGCCCGCTAGTTAATAACTAAAAGGAGTCGTCTTAATACTGTGATCGTGGTAAACATATGATCAACTTGATAGTAGACAGTCAGAGGTTTTAATTATTCTAAACTAGCTTTTGCTCATGGCTTTAGCTTCTGTTAATATAGATTTGACCGATTCCTCTGGAACAGTACCATCTACTTGTGAATTCTTTCATGGTCGAGTAGTATCGTTGTGAAAGTAACAAACTCATATTCATAATATCAGTGTTATAAAAAAAAAGATATTATATTAAAGTAATATTAGCTAAGATCTTACTTAACATGCTGTTAAATAGAGAACTGTTATCCACTTATCAGTGGATGAGTTATTTATCAACTAAAATACCACTTTCATGGACATTTTAATATGACTTACACAAGCACACTGTATTTTTTTTATAATATAGGGGCAAACGAACAGGCAGGTCACCCAATGGTAAATGACCACCGCAGTTCATAGATACTAGCAACACCAGGAGAGTCACAAGTGCATTGCCGACCTTTAAAATCAAAATCAAAATACTCTTTATTCAATTTAGGCCCTGAGAAGGCACTTATGAACATCAAAACTACCACCGGTTCGGAAAACAACCCAGTCATCGAGAAGAACCGGCAAGAAACTCGATCTGGTTAAATCTTTAAATGGGGAGGGGAGGGGAGAGGGCGTAGAGGGAGGGAGCTGGGTTTCCGGTGCTCTCACTGACCGAAAGAAACACAACAATGCAAGCACTGTTACTTCATGTTGGTTTTCTGTGAGAGGGTTATACTACTCCGGACGAGCCAACCCATTCATGCTGAAACCAGTGCTTCAGCTTCAGAGTGGCTCTACCAACTACAAAATTCCTACTCCCCTACCCACCTACAAATGAAAATCAGGTTGTCAACATTATGATATTTCAAAGATTTCATCTCTGCATTTAAAGACCTACATTACATTTTATTTAAGTTTTTGCTCTATCAAGCAGGTGCTTATACAGATCTTAAATCATATATGATTATTCCCATTACCTGAAATTCTGGTGGATCATAAAAGAATCTCCAATGCACCAAATAAAGTTCCTTGTCATCTAGTTTTGGAAGCTTTCCCAGTAATAAGTCGTATGGTCCAATAAGCTCCAAGTTCACTGTTGCTAAAGTTTTCACAATGGATTCATCTTTATTTAGACACTCAAAAAATTTGAAAAAGTCTTCTGGATATTCTACTAAGAACAAATTTTTAAAAGAATCGAAGTCCGTGACGTCATAATAAGATAAATTGCCGGGAAGTTCCAATTTATTGTCTTTTACGACAGTTACGTCTTTTGAAGCAGCTTCTTTTTCACTTTCATCGTGGTCTGACGTCTCTTCCTTTTGTTTACTTAGTTCTTTTTTAACATTCTTAGGACTTTGCGAACGCCTGGAGTAAGGTTTGAACCGGTCAGCATGTCTTCTGTCTTTACCTTTCGTTAATTCCTTTGGAGGGTGTTTGAATGTTTTGTGATGTTCAGGATTTTTTTGGTAACATTTTATACCATATTTACAAATAGTTCTAGGATCTTTTGTATAAGCTAACCATTCATCGGACATTTTTATATGTATCTATGAGTTTAAAAACTTTCAAGTGGCTACCACAGTGGCTACTAATATTTATTCATTTATTGACTTTGCGGAGGTATAATTTGACGTAAGAATTAGGGCTGCCAACAGAACCAGGTTATGTTATACCGTTAAATTCCTGGAATTATACAAAATTAAATTCTATAGAAAGAATGTTCTGTTCATGTTCTATTGTATTATGTATATAACAAATACCGTTTCATAGTTTTAGTCAATATATATATAAATTGGTCATGTCTTAATTCTAGCAAAATAACTTAAATTCTTGCTTTTGTAATGAACATTATACTAGTTAATCTGGTAATATTTTTTTTCGAACTTTCTACGCAATTTAACTAGAAAGGCCTTAACAGCTTCACCGGTCTACTAAGGCGAGCGCTTAAGGTACTCAGCCGATTAATCTGGTAAACAATATGGATTCTGAGGTTAACAAATTATACATTTTTTGTATTCAATCATTACCTGGCAGTTTTAGTAAATAATTAGAATTTGACAGTCACAGTTTTTCTTTTCCCTTCATGCTTGGCAACCCAAATAGGCTTGAAGTTTTCTATAACTTTGGTTAAAATTTACCATCATAAACGACAAACTACGTTACTACTGACACCACAGGCATAAAAGCTAAATTTATAAATGTAGCAGTCTAGCACAGTATCTGAATAAACGATAGTGGATTGAAGTCCATCAAAATAATAAAATTATGTTTATACTAGATTGAATTTTACTATAGTTAGGAATAAAAATGAAAGTACTATGACATTATTCATCAAGTTTTGCAACAAGGTCGATATAACTCAAAACAGATAGATTTTATAATTCTCAAGTCTTAAATTGAAAACTGTCACCTTTTATCTATCATGTTAAAAAGCCGCGCAATTTTCTTTGCAATATATTACTATAATTTGAGAAACTACATTAATCATTACTTTCTGATTAAATAATGTGTTGTGATTTTCTCTTTTAAATTATTTTTCTTATACTCTTGAGAAAAGTACGTCATTATTTCTCAGCGCAATAAAGAAATTTTTTTTTTCTAAGGGCGCTGACGCTTGTTTTTAATTTGACTGATATCGATTGAGTTCTATAGAGTTATATAGTCATATAAATTGTATCTAGTGTTATTTCTTTTGGCTTTTAGTCAGTACAGGGCTGTAGCTAGAGTCGAATTTGAGGTAGGGCAGCATTGGTTACAGGTAGGGCGGAAGTAAAAAAAATATCATAATTGATCTGTCCTCTAATGCCACAAATAGTGGCATGTTCGGAAAAGTTTAAATACCTATTATTATATTTTTTTAAATCTCAAACCATGAACAAACAATTTAATTATAATAACTTATCTAAGTTTTTGGTATTTTTAAGGTAGTGCATTGTGATTTCAAGGTAGGGCATTGCCCCCCAATGCCTCCATAGCTACGGCCGTGAGTTGGTAGGACATAATATAACCCTGTTCTGTCACTACTTATGAATATCCATGACGGATTTTTCTAATGTAAATAAAGGTTTTACTCTCATAATGCTATCGGTTTATAAATTGATACTGACTATATCTTGTCTATTCATTTGAATCGATATTCATCGTGTTATAATTTAAGTTTTTTTTTAACATATTCATATGGCAACATTCTGCCAATCGGTGAACCGAAGTGAGTGCATAAAAACAAAATCCATGAATATTTGAATTTTTTTAATAAGTGTCACTTCTCTGTGTGCTCCTCGGAAGGAAGAGTATTTGATGAATAGTATTTTCGATCAATCTATAAATAATAAATACTCATCAGAGGACAACAATGAGTAATAAATTCTGTTATCAAGATTGTTATACTATGTGAAATTGTGAATTGTAATGTCTACTCGTTGGTGCGAATAATTTATCATGAAAATTAAATCTTAAAAATTAGTGCACGATGTAGAAATTTTTATTGTTAGAACATTTTCAATGTATGAATATCTAAATTTTTGCAATAATTTGTCAAGGACATGTACATATTAAATCATCGTTTCTGTAGACGTTCGACGATTCCTGCGGGCTACGAATCATGCTGGACTGTTGGTAAGAATATTGATAATGTATTTCTCCGCCTATTATTTTTCCAGGTCAAATATGATTTATAACGTCATGATACAAACTTCAACAGGTTTTTCTGTACACTTTAAATTAATATTTTATTGAAATTATGATTACAGACTATGAATATTAAAATCGGAATTTGTATCTGTTTTATTTATGTTTGATTACATATCCAAAAAAAAAAGTAAATATATTTATGACATTTAGGAGAATACCTAAAGGTGATATTACTAGACTTGAATATCTTTGAAGTATGTTTATTACTAGGTGTAAATTTTTATTAGTAATACTTAACCATGATAATTTTGTACAGATCTATAGTTTTATTCAAGGATGAAGATACGCTTAAAATTAAATGATAAAAAAGCATAATTCTAAGTTTGTGGAAGAAAGAGTTTGCTACCTATGGATATACCTAAATGCTTGGTTGTTAAAAAAATGTTATTCTATAACATTGTTCACATTTTATTTCCTTGGAAAACAGGACAATATTATAATTACTTCAGACCTTTTTTAAATTTAGTAAACATGTTTAGTGCAAATTGTCAATTATGGGCTCTATATTTACAGTACTAGATATGGTACTGTACCTGTGATAACAGGTTCAGTAAAACTGAATAAACAAATATAATTAAAACAAGTTTTTATTTGCTATATATGTATTTAAGTTTTAGATCTTTCAGTATGAATTTTCTTATAAATATGTATATGCATTTCTTTCTGTTAATAGGATTCAATGATAATAAATTATGTATATCTCAGATATCTAAATAACTTCTAATTGCATTCAGTATTACCCTCTTGATAATAAACAATGAGTTAGTCATAAATTCTAAGCTATAAGGCTCCTTGACTGAAGTTCTTCGACTTTACATGTGGTAAAGGGTCTGACATAGTAAATTTGAAGCATTGTGTTTTGGAATTATATGGTATTTGCATGTAATTGGTATTTATATCTGAATGTGGTAGTTGTGGTGCCATATAATATCCATAAATAACTGTATAGCGATTCACCTAAGATCATTATTAAAAAGAGTATCAAAAACATAATTTTTGTCTACTTGGCAGTCACCTATCTCTACGTTTCTATTATTTTCAGTCCTATAAGATAACTCACAAAAGTCATCTGCTTTGCACATAACAATTTTAAATTTTGAGTGCCGAAAAGAAAGATCTCATACTACCTGGAAAGCTTTATCCCTGTTGAAGTTATTACTGCATATTGATTTTAATTTATCTGCAGTTTCAAAGATATGAGCCTATAATTTATTTAAGATAAGTTTTATAGGACCATTACCCTGCTGAAGTCACTACTGTGCATAGATATTCATTTCTCTGTAGTTTGATATGAGACCATAATTTATTGACCTCAAGAAGAATGAAGTTAATTGTTTTAGTTCATATAAAGTTGATCAAATTTTGTTTTAAAGAGATAAAGGTTCTATGGTTCCACAGTGGCTTTACAATTTCTTTAAGTATAGGCCACTTCACTTAAGACTGCCCTTACTCCATCCTATCTGTCTTAATCATGAACTCATCTAGGTTAGAATAAGGAAGCACAAGAAAAAAGAGAAAAAAAGGGGGAAAAACCGGAAACAGAGGGGGAGGAAAGGGGGGGGGGGGGAAAAAAAAAAAATAAAAAAAAAAAAGGAGAAGACAGTATTCTATGTACTTTTTTATACCCCTCATGATGATTGGTTCAGTAATTAAGGTATGAAAGAGTAACAAACAGACAAACTTTGGTGATTTGAAACTCTGAGAAATCCGCAGTTCTGTGTTTTCCTACATACAGTAGTACTACAAGAACATTTCCTCACGATGTTTTCCTTCACCATTAGCTGATAGTGTTACCAATGTCAATTAGTAAATTTTACGCAAATTCCAAAAAGTTGTTGGATGATAAGATTCTTTTTTTAATGCTGACCTATATTATTAAAAAACAGGTGAATGTTGCCATATTCATCTATAAACCTTGTACACATTAAGTAGGACATTGTTCACATGTAATATATCCATTGCCCATATGGTGGGGTGTGACTTATGTTTATTAATCTTTATGTCAAGCAAGCTATAAATATGTGAATTAATGTTGATATATGTTAAGTGAGCTGTTCATTAAATATTGATTGATGTTGATAATCTGTTTATTTATCATGAAGCCAGATGTTCAAACAGTGTTCCAACAGGACTTGGCTTTACTGATCAAAAGTTTTCAACATAAATCCATACGTTTATTCTTTTCTGAAAAATTAAATTTGTGAAGTTAATAAAAATAGCTAATACTTATTCCTGCATTAAAATATGAATGTATTTAGTTTTTACCCACGGTTTCTTTCGCCGTTATGTAGATTTTTATCCGTATTTGTAGTTTTCTATGCCTTGAAACAATATTTTATTTGTACCCCTGACAATGTGTATGCAAAATTTGATTATGACGATTTGAGTAGTTAGAAGTGTGAAAGCCTCACATATTAATTCGTTAATACTAGTTAGGAATAAAGTGATGAAACAAGCCTATTTAAATTATTTATGTATAGCGTGTAAGTAATTAGCTGATGTCAGTTGTGATAAATTCACGTTTTAAACATTGATTACTAACTCTTTAAATTTAGATTACAAATTGTAATGTATAATAACCTTAAAACAAGAACAAAATACAAAACAGTTACAAATAAATAATATAGTCCTTGGGTTTCTTAAAAAAAATGAGGAATGTACCTTTTGTCATTACATAATATGAAACAAAGCCCCCACCGCGTCTGTCTCTCTGAATGGTCGCGATAAACTCAAAAACTACTGAACCGATTTTCATGTGGTTTTCACCAGTGGATAAAATGATTCACGAGGAAGGTTTTGGTATAGAATTTGTCATGGATATTTTTTATACTCAAGACGGGACAACGTCTGCCGGGCCCACTAGTGTATAAATAAAATGGTTTACTAGTCGCGCATGGCTCAAAAACTATTGGATAGGTTTCGATAAGATCATTTTGTTTTACTTCGTAGACACTTAGTCCTTATTTAAAAACGAAATTATCAGAATAGCTTCATTTATGTGATGTATTTGATATTATAATTAAATATGTGCGCCTGCGACACCCGCTCCACGCATTACGTTAACAGACTTCGGCGTGGAAGGAAGCGCCGCGCACGCACGAAATGATAAATTTCGGTGTTTCATTTTAATAAACCACAAGTCACAAAGGTGATATATAACAATTTAATATACCGATATTACAGTATTAAGATACCACAATTTTTATAAACATTTCACTTCCAGTTAAGTTGTTTTCTTGCCGTGGAGACGTGGGACGAAGCTGGTGTGCAAAAGGAGGTGTGGTGCTTATGTCTTTTCCTGTGCCCTAAAAATATATTGTTAAATAAATAAACAACACAGACAAAGATGCGGGTTTCAGCTAGTAACAAATAAACCCGGGTTTAGTATAGATTCTAATGAATGTTATCTTTTGGAACAATTTTTTGTCTTCGTATTTCGCATACTGCGTCGCAGCGTTGGGCGCAAGATGTTGCCTCTGGTAGTTTGAAATAAGTCCACGCAAAATGTCGACTTAACACGTTACCTACGATGGTAAGTGATCGATTCTATATATATATATATATATATATCACGATATGGTTTCATAAATGATGGTTTCCTTCACCAAAAGTTCATACTTATTATTGGATTTGAACTCGTGTCAATCTCCGATTCACAATCTACAACTTTCTAGGTACATTTTTCCAAAATGTGTTATTGTAACTTAATCTAATCGCATTTTAGAAGTACTGCAATATTTTATTTTCATCTTAACAAAATACGAAAGATATTCTACAGTGCCCATAGCATTTTCCTTTGATTTAAAATTTAAGCTTTCCATATTCATAGAAGTTCTAGAGACCTCATTTGCAAGTATGATATCTGGACGTTAATCTCTTTGTGAAATAGACGCTGCTCGTAACTTTACTCGCTTGGTTACTTTTATTTATACACTTGTGCCCGCGACTTTGTCCGCGTAGAACATTATGTAAAAACAGTGATTAATAAAGTCATTTGAATGCATTAAATCCATTTACTTTTGTCTACTTTTCTCTCGCACTTACGTCGCGTCGTCATTAAAATTACAATAACTTTTGATAGAGTGGACCGATTTTAATGAAACTAAGTTATTCTCGAAGATATCGTTTATGATTTTCTTGGTGTAGTTTTATTGTGATCCCAATACTTTAGCAGTGATGCGTGTTCATACAAACAGACAGATAGACAGACAGACATTTCTAAAAATGATTGAATTGTATTTTATTATTCATTCCTAGACACCTGCAACAATTGTTATCACGAAAATCGAAAAAGTACAGACACGTTAGATTTACATTTTTATTATCTTTATATATAAATTTCTTCTGTACGTGTGTATGTCACTGAACTCCTCCTAAACGGCTGGACCGATTTTGATGAAATTTTATGTGCGTGTTCCAGTGGATCGGAGAATGATTTCCAATTCACAATTGGGCCCGGTAGGTGACGCTGTGGTAGACTTATAGGATATTTTTTTTATTATCAAGGCAGGACAACGTCCGCCGGGCCCGCTAATAATATTATAAATATGGGTGTTGGTATACTTGAGGTCTATAAACTCAGATACTATTTGATCAATCATAATGAAAGTCAGTAACATCGTGGTTTTTCGTGGCAAATTCAAGAAAAACAATTAAGAACATCTGAAAAATACCAGAGGCTAAAAACTTTTTTGTCGGCATTTAAAAGATGTACAATTCTGTAGTATATTATTTTAGTGTATTTCATAAAGGTTCGCCAGCGTTACTAATTAAAGCGCCCGAAAACTCTATCTTACGACTACATTAGAGCACACCGGATTTCCTCTACTTCATATACTTAAACATAACTTTGGGCTAACGCTAATACGCAGCGGAAGCTCTCAAGAGGAAAAAAAAACCCTGATTTTGAAACATTCTTCATAGGTGCTCAGCTCCTATTGGTCTTAGCGTGATGATATACAGCCTATAACTTTGCTCGATAAATGAGCTATATAATACTGAAAGAATTTTTCAAATCGGACCAGTAGTTCCTGAGATTACCCCCTACAACGTCACAAACTTTACTACTTTATAATATTAGTGTGTGGGCACGGGTCGGCTAGTCTTTATATATATATATATATATAACTAGCTTCTGCCCGCGACTTCGTCCGCGTAGTAATAGTTACTACTCTGGGCTAACGCTGACACACAGCAGAAGCTCTCAAAAAGAAAAAAACATCTCGATTTTGAAACATTTTTCATCTGTGCTCCGCTCCTATTGGCCTTAGCGTGATGATATATAGCCTATAACCATTCTCGATGAATGAGCTATATAACACTGAAAAAATGATTCAAATCGGACAAGTAGTTCCTGAGATTACCCCTTACAACGCCACAACGTCACAAACTCACAAAACCACAAACTCACAAACTTTATCTCTTTATAATATTAGTATAGATATTGTAGAATAAGCGTTTCTATTTTCTATTTTTTTGGCTAATTTTGAGGTAGAGAAGTGTATCTGAATTGTAGCGAAGATGCTGTTGAGAGAACTTATTATCGAAAAATAGGTTATTTAAACAAGACGATGTTTTGATTTACGGAGTTCTCAAACTAAGGAAGACATAGGATACTATTCAAGCAATCTTTTAAAATGAATTTATATATATTCAAACGTATATGGACGCTTGAAAAATGTATACAGGGCGAAGACCTTCCGCTGACTCAATATATCCAATATCGCTTCAACAAACGCATGGTATGCATTATCTTAATATTTTCTTGTTCACTTGCCAAAAAAGCTTATCATCTTTTTGACGTGGTCAAAAATACAACTTTAACATCATATCCGTAGATTAATTTCTGATTACATGTAGTGCAATTAACTAACTCCCCTATGTGTCATAATTTTTTATTGGCTCCTACATAACACGG
Source organism: Antheraea yamamai (assembly GCA_036509395.1). Lineage (NCBI taxonomy): Eukaryota > Metazoa > Arthropoda > Insecta > Lepidoptera > Saturniidae > Antheraea > Antheraea yamamai. Next base: position 17,921,003 of record AP028436.1, on the reverse strand, counting down.
AACTATATTTTTGATGTGCAGCTTTGATAAGTATAACTCGTATTACTACTTACTGGGCTGGTGTTACTCGCGTCCGCAGGCAGAGTACCTCTCATTCCCCTGCATGTATTCCCCTGGTGGTAAAAAGTAACAAATTTTTGGCTGCTGTACTGTTCCGTATAAATTTAAACTCGCAGCGACAAACAGAATAATTAATCAATCGACGAAAATAAAATGTGGATACTCTATTTAGTCACACGATAATAAATAATAAAACTCAAACTTGTTTACTCTTCTACCTGTATTAGATTGAATGCTATTCCTTATGGAATACTTAATCTTCGCCGTTACACACAGACTGTTAGTGGTTTCCCGGGGATATTAACTGACGTACCCCACAAACAGTGATCCTGTGTATCTCTCCGCTGGAATGTTTTTTCTTCATTACATTATTGTCAACTACATATATACAATTTTCACTAAATTCAAATGAAACAAAAATGTAACACTGATTAGTTTTATAATTTTCTTCATAAATAATACGTGTAATTTGCAAATCAACTTCTAAGAGTAAACTACATACGTTTATTGGAAACTATTTGATAGCCGCGACGTCTCCTGTGTCGTTTATTATCTTAAAAATATATTTTATGTACAGAGGAAAGAACACACGACACCTCTTGCTCCATTGCAAGAATTTATACTTCGCTGCAGGAGTAGTGCTTACAAATATAGTATTTTGCTTTGCTTTACTAACGTTGTATTATCAAACTATGGTTTTTTTTAATAATTACCCATTTTATTAGAATTTAAAAAAAAGGTATTGATATTTATCTAGTAGTTTTTGTGTGATGCGTGCGCCTCTGCAGTTCATTTTATTTATATCGATAACATATTTCAGTTAATTGATATCAAACATATTAATAACAATTTTAAGTACCCACATCATGTAATAAGAGATTTATAAGTCTTGTAGCCATATATTTATTGTAACTATACCGTAATGCTATTGTGTTCCTTTTTGATATAACATATGTCGAATTCTCATAAGAAAACCTAATTACGATGTAAACAATATAAATAAATTCTATTTCTTGATGGTTTTTTGATTGCATTCAAGAATTCGGTACGAACTTCACTGTTGCACGTATATAAAAGCCTAATCTATCGGGATTTATTTTACTGCATTCAGTATTACCGACATTACATTTTTATTGTACATTTATTCCCAAGGCGTTGATTACATGAACAGATAGAACAGAGACATGAATATCGGAAACGTATGAATCAGTCCTTAAGATTTTGCTTTGGCCTCGATGTGACTAACTTGTGTTTATATATTTGTTCGTTATCTTATTGAATACTACGTGAAGTCATATCATTTTTATTCTAAGCTTTTTGTTATATCACGTTGTTTCGATATTTGAATCGTTATATTTAAAAATGAGCTAAATCCAATTTTAACCTTTTCCACAATATCTTACATTATTTTTCAAGATCTTATTTATATATCAACGTAAAATATGAATTTCATGGACGGCTAAATTTGATCTTCGTTCTCGGTGTATAAAAACTGGCAATCTTAAGAAACATTAAACATGTTATATGAGCAATTAGTATTGGATTTAGCTCATTTTGAAATGTAACAACAAATTAATTAAAAAAAACGAACAATAGTTATTTTCTGCATGATATGGATAATTAGCTTATTAAAAAAATCAGAGAAAAACGAACCGCCCTAAAAGCACGAACTCCAAACTGTAAAATAACATATATCTTATACTAGTGGGCCCGGCGGACGATGTCCTGCCTTGATAATAATAAAGAAAGTCTAAAATTCAACCGCAGCGCCACCTACCGGGTCCAATCCAATCGGATTCACTGGAACACGCACACAAAATTTCATCAAAATCGGTCCAGCCGTTTAGGAGTTCAGTGACATACACACGTACAGAATAAATTTATATATAAAGATTATAATAATCATTACATAGTATAAAACAAAGTCCCCTACCGCGTCTGTCTGTCTGTCTGTTCGCGATAAACTCAAAAGCTACTGAACGGATTTTCATGCGGGTTTCACCAGAGGATAAAGTGATTCATGAGGAACGTTTTGGTATATAATTTGTCAAGTTTTTTTTATAACAGGGCGGGACAACGTCTGTTGGGCCCGCTAGTAAAACTATATAACTAGGCCAAATCTGTACATTAAATTGAAAATTATAATCGGGGTATAGTTTGTTATCGATATAGAAGCCAAAAATAATCCTTTTACAATTTTTGTATGTCTGTCTGTCCCTGTGAACACGTATCACTCTGAAAGTACTGAACCAATTATGATGAAACATTATGACACAGTGATAACTAATATTACAAGCTTACATCTAGGATACTTTTTGTCCCATAAAACGCAAGGGGTTCTCTAGGATAACGGACGAAAATCAAAAATTTGTAGTTAATGAAGTTCTTGATGGATTTTGTTATTTTTTTTGTGCTATATATAGCAGACAGATTAGCTAAAAATTTAAGCTATATTTCATCTCCTTATGCTACTTAAAAAAAAGTCCGTTGAGCTCCGAACCGACGCCTTCGTCGGTCCATATAATGTCCAGCACGTTATAACTGAGCTACGGCTACATGACATATCTACGCGTAATTATCAATCAGTTAGAGGATTAGAAGCACAAAATGTAATAAGTAGGCTTAAACTCTTAACTATTCTTATTTAAGTAAAATTTAAAAACACTTAAACGATAGTAAAATGGTAAAGCGGAATTCGCAAAGCATTAACTATGGTAGAATTAATGTCAATAAAGATATTAGAAGTCAGTTAAAATAAATTTGTAGTGGAATAAAATAGAATCGCATAAAAATGTGTTAAAATCTATTGAATTTTGCAAGTATTTATTTTACTGTAGTAAATATAAATTCATGAAAGAGAAACACGCATACCAATATTCGTTCTAGTATGAGACGAACAAAATGTTATAGAGATACAGGGGTTTCTAGGTAATTTGTGCGGAACAAAAAATTGAAACCGTGATAGTATTTGCTCACAATGTATTTTCCCGTCTATACTTTTCATAAGGAAAACTAGATCATGTAATTTTCGGCGGCAACGCAGATCCGACATTTTGATGATTTCACAGAAAATTATTGCTTACTAGCTAATACCTGTGACTTCGTTTGCCTTATTTATGTAGGTTTATGTGTATATAGGAAAAAAAAACATAAATGAAAATAAGCGCGGCGTTTATAAAATTCGTTGTTTATTAAAACTGTAATAGTTTCATACGAAATGAAGATATCGTGATAATTTTAGATAACGACCGAGTGTCTAAAAAGTAAAACGAAAATAGAAAATAGTTTAAGAACTTTCGCAACACCCACCGCTGGTTGCTCATCCACATACCCTAAAACCCAACAGAACGGCGACAATTGTAAGGTTATCTTGAAGCCTTATTATGCGCACGCTAGCGTTGTGCACTGGGTTGCCTGGAACGGTGTTTCCCCGGGGTTATGACATGTAGTTCCTCAAAAAGGGATTAAAACACGCTCTTCAAGGTCGGCAACACAACTGTGATGCCCCTGGTGTCGCAGTTGTCCATGGGCGACGGTAACCATTTAACATCACATGGGCCGTATGCCAGTTTGCTGTCCTGTGGCATAAAAAAAAGGTAGATCGAATTCTACTCAAAATTTTTTGCGTGATGCACGCACAATGACATGCCTCTATTATTTTATTTATATTGAATTGTATAGATAAATGAATTTTTATGTATGAATTGATGTAAAGTATATTATATTTACTTGAATACAAAGAATGTAGTATTGAAAAAAATATTAACATGTTTGGATACTGTACCTTTCGATGTAGATTCGCATTACTACAGTGGGTCTGAAGGAATACGTCGCGATCAAATCGTAACATGATGGTAGAGCTTTTTCTAGTTCCCGCCTGACTAAATAACCACTCTCAAGATGAGAATCTCTCACGAAGCACTCGAGAGCCAGTTCAGTGTAGGCTTAGAGTGCCACCGTCTTGGGTCGCAATCTCAGATGAGATTGTGGACAAACATTGTGACTATAAATAATGAAAGGAAAATTATAGTAGCGACATGTTATGATGCCCGTTTTGACAAATTACAATAACAACGTGAGTTAAAGATCGATTTTCGAAAAAAAAGAACAGCTTTATTTCGCATTAAATATTGACGCGAATTTGCTGTAATGGTAGTATGTGGTATATGTGATAGTTGTGCTGGGCAGCGATCCTATATATATAATTGTATATAGCATATACTTATATATTATTTTGAAGTTTGAAAAGTATAAATGCCGAATTGTGTTGTAAATAAGTACACTAATAATAATTATAATCCATTAAGGATTCTGTCAAAAGGGCGCTGTTTTTTGTTAGTAAAAACGTGAAAAAATTTGTTCGCAAGACGTTGTATAATTAATTAAATAAATATATAGTATCATCATCATCAACCTGTAAGAAACGCACTGCAGGGCCATAAGCCTGATCCCTCATTAAGTGATAAATTATCAACATAAAATTCATTGAGTAAAAATTTCTATTTTTAATATTTAAATTTCTACGGATCATTGAATTTTGTCTTTTTAATAATTTTGCGTTTTTTATCTTTTGCGGATAAACTATAAAGAACTTTGTTGTTATTAATGATACGGAAAATTCGTTAAGAACTTTTGTGTAGAGCGTCAAAAGAACTACAAAATTGCCATATAAGTTTTTATTGTATCTTTATAGTTTAGCCGCAAAAGGTAAAAAAACGCAAAGTTATTAAAAATTCAAAGTTGAAAAATTCGTAGAAATTTAAATATTAAAGATAAAAATTTGACTCAATGAATTTTTTATTGATAATTTATTGCTTAACTATCTGTATCCGCAGCTCCGCACGCGTTTTTTAAAATTGTATAAAAGAAATATAAAACTGTGAGACCATGAACAGTTATAGAAATGCTCTTTAAAAACAATTGTAAGTATGACACACACGCCACCTACAGTGACATGTAACGTATACATTAAATATATAAATCCTGACAGTGTGTCAAATGAGGTTTATCATCAGCAACATATTTGGAACCTTAACCCTCCATATAGCTTCCTCAGTGCTCACTTACACAGTATAAAGAACTAATGAAACAATTACTTAAAGATGTTATTAGAATATATAATATGCCCATATTGTCAATAACACCGGCACACAAAAAAAATTAAGTAGAATGTGCATTTGACCGGACCTACCTACGGGTACGTATTTTGGTCTGCTGAATCCGAATTCGAGGTCAGTTTGACCCCTACACCTTCGAAATTTCGAGAAAACTTCAAAAAACCGTAAAAATTATGAAAATTGGCAGTTTTAATGATAAAAAAATGTTTTGGAACTAAACTAAGCATGATTTTCATGTATTTCGATCCGCTGAATATGAATCGAAACTTTATTGAGACCACGAGCCATTTTAAATGTGAAAAAATCACACAAAACCCGAAAATTCCTAAAAAATATAGTTTTCATGATAAAAAAACTTTTTCACATGGCAGATGAAATGCAAAGAGCTTTAGGGATGTTGCAAGCGGGAAGTAATCAATCTCAGGTATCTCGACATTTTGGCATTCATAGAAGTGTTATTTGTCGTCTTTGGCAGCGCTACAATAATACAGGAGAACCCGCTGAACAGCATCCAGGCCGTAAAAGGAGTACAACCACTCGGCAAGACCGGTACATACAACTGACTGCAAGACGTCAGCCGATGTTAACCGCTCGAGAGATAAGTTTGAGGCTACAAATTTCAAGTGGTGTTGATGTAAGTCCTCAAACTGTGCGAAATCGACTGCATGAGTACGGCCTACGAGCTCGACGCCCAATCAGGTACCCACCGATACGTCACGGGAATCGCGCTCGTCGATATGAATGGTGTAGAGAACGCATAACATGGACCCAGGAACAATGGGATAAAATTATGTTTTCCGATGAGTCGCGATTCGGGTTTAAGCCTGATACAAGAAGGGTGCGAGTGTATCGTCGGCCCGGAAATACTGAAAGGCTCAGGTGCGTTCAGGAAGTTCATCCATACAGCGGCTCAACAGTTATGTTATGGGCGGGTATTATGAAGAACAGGCGAACTGAGTTCGTTTTTGTAAATGGAAACATGAATGCTGAAAATTACATTGAGGATATTCTCAGACCTTATGTCTACCCATTTGCACAAACCTTTGGCTCCGATTTTAGGTTAATGCATGACAATGCGCGTTCACATACAGCTCGGCGAACCAGTGAATACTTTGCAATGGAGAACATCCGGGTATTGCCCTGGCCTGCACAATCGCCAGATCTCAACCCCATCGAGCACGCATGGGACATGCTCCAGAGACGTGTTTTGAAGGACTTGGACGGAGCGACAACAACCCAACAGCTGAAGGATTTGCTACAATTCCTTTGGGAGCGAATACCGCAAGATGACATAAACAGTCTCATTAATTCAATGAATAATGGTTGCCGACAAGTTCTGAATAGCAGAGGAGACCATACTTTGTATTAAATTGTTCTATTCTTTCATAATAAATACATTTTCTTTAGAAATTTCATTTTGTAAGAAAAAAATTTAGTTTCTTATGTATCTTAGTTTCTACAGTATATTCTAATATTGTTCATTTCTGTTATTAAAAGAACTTATAAAGACAACATCTGTTATTTTTACATCATAGAACCCTAAAGATATTATTTTAAAAATAAAATACAACGGTATAATGTGAAGAACCATCCTAAAATTTAAATTAGTACATGTTGCTTAGACTTTTTTGATGAGTGTATATAATATACAAATCTGTACCAAATTAATATTGTGTCCTAAAATTATACATTCGATAATTTTTAGGACCAACAGCACGTCACTATTAACAACAAAGACCAGCAATTTGCTCTTTTACACGTAATTATTATTTTATACTAGGGGGCACGGCAGACGTTGTCCCGCCCTGATTATAAAAAAAATCTTGACAAATTATATACTAAAATCTTCCCCGTGAATCACTTTATCGATTGGTGAAAACAGCGTGAAAATCCGTTCAGTAGTTTTTGAGTTTATCGCGAACAGACAGACAGACAGACGCGGTAGTGGACTTTGTTTTATACTATGTAAAATCTTCCCCGTGGATCACTTTATCGATTGGTGAAAACAGCGTGAAAATCCGTTCAGTAGTTTTTGAGTTTATCGCGAACAGACAGACAGACAGACGCGGTAGTGGACTTTGTTTTATACTATGTAATGATACAAAACTTAATGTCACGTGTCACAAACATCAAAACGGTTATCATAGCGTGCTGTTATTACAAATAAACATAATTTTATGGTAAACATACCAATAGATAATTTATATTTCGTACTGTTTGGTGTGTCCTTATAAGCTATAAATACAGTACATATATTAGTACTATAATAAATATTATTAGTTTTTTATACATTTAAAATATTCAGGACACGCACGCCGAGCCTAGTGTTCGGCGTATACATAGCATAAAGTAATGATTTGAAACGTTGCGCCTTCATCAGTGACCGAATGCTTCACCTGCGCCGCTATATTTAGTTTCATTGTGTGTTGGGCGCAATATATCGAGCGAGCAATTTAGAGCAATATGTACATAGAAAACAGTAACTAATTATGGAATGGTTACCTATTTACCCATATTCGCAATTTGTTTAGGATCACGGGATACCAGAATATGTTTATAGAGAAGCTCTTGTTGTTTTATTTATCCAAAAAATGTAAAAATGTTGATAAGTAATAAATGAATTGTGATTAATAAGCGGTACCATTACCTATCAAAATACATCTTTAACATAAAAACTGCAAATAAGATTAAAAATTATATAAATAAAAAATAAACGGTTAATGTATGGAAACGTATTATTTCAGAGCTGCTGCACCTATTTTACCAATAGTTTCTTTGCTGTGTTCCTAATTGAAAGGAGAAGGTTTATGAGAAAGAAAATGTTAGAAAAATATATTTATCTATATATAAATAAAGCAGTGGGAAAATGGTTAAGAACAGGAGGAGGGAGTCCTTTGTTTGTCAACCGATTTCTGCATTCTTTTGACGTGAATACGTCTTTAAATTTGCTACCATACAGGGGTAATCCAAAAAACCTAACGATAACAAAATCGGGGATAAAGTTTGGCAATGTAGTTTCGAATCTATTCTCTGCATCTAACATTAAATTATACCATTGAATAGCTAAATGATCAAAGAATTCATTACGCTAAGTCAGGACTGTAACACATCGCACGCGATGTAGGGGAAGCGCCGCCATTTTGGGGTAATTCTGCTGCGTTTTCAGATTTCCATTTAGTATAACTTGCGACTTGATGAAGCTACCACGTCTTTTGAAGTTTCAGTTGACAGCTGTTGTCAAAGTCTATCGATTATATATAAAATATTAGTGTAAAATCGTGACTGTGTATATAATAAGGTGTTAAAACGAAAAAAATATATCAAGAAATATATAATGTCAGCTTATACGCGTCGAAAAGCCAAATCCAAATAAAGAAATCGTATAGGGTTGGAGAGAGCATCTCAAAATCAATCGAGTGGTACCAATAAAATACCATATGACCGAGTCAAGCAGTGTAGGCAACGTAAAAAAGTGAATGCGGCCGAGCGGATCACACAGATCTATAATTAATAAAATTATAACATAGTATTTATTTGTTAGGTTGATTTATTTCCTGAACCCGTTAAATGGAACAGTTGCCATCATAAACAAAACATGGAAATCCGGAGGGCATCTTATGATTATGACATATATAAATAATAATAATTTATATAGAAAATATCGCCCGTTACGAGATATATTCACGTACAACAAACGGCCGTGTTATGACACAGTCTCACTACATTTTTTTTTCTAGCTGTTGACGAGCTTTAGTGTTATCTATTGGATTTTTTTCTCTATAGTTGAAATTTGAGCACTCTTTATACCTATATAATTCTTCCGTACCTACGTGTGTATATGACTGAACTCTTTCTAAACGGCTGGATAGATTTTCATTAATTTTTTTTATGTGTTGAGATGGATTTAAGTATCGCTTAGATTCGCAATTGGACTCAGTAGGTGGCGCTGCGGTCTGATTCTAGAACTTTTTTTATTATCAGGACATGACAACGTCCGCCGCGCCAGCTTAATCCATATAAATAGTGAGACAGACAGACAACAGTAGAGAGATATCCAAAAATATTGAGAAAATTGATAGATTGACGTTGAGTTGTTCAATTTACCATTTCATTTATCACGTGGTCGTGTTGAAAAGGAACGATTCGGTGTCATTTTATTTCTTAGAAAGCCCGTTCGAAGCCGGGGCGGATAAGTAGTTAATAATAAACATGGATGAATTAATTTAACCATTACCACGTATCTAAAACGAATTGAATGTACAAAATACAGTGGATTTCGGTTATAACGACATTGGAGAGACCACTTTAATGTCGTCGCTGTATCCGGGAGACGCTATATACAAAATAGCAAAATATCATGTAGGTATATTTATATTTATTTAACGAACTATGTACGTATGTTATTGAAAAATTGTGTTATTGTCCATTGTTTAAGTTTAGTTTTTTTGTATATGCTGTAAAGTGTATTTCATTTTCATCAAAATATGCAAAATTTAAATGATTCACCAAAAAAATAGTACTTTCTTAACGTTGTCATAGCGCATAATTTGAACAATTTTGTACACGTACATATTACGTATTATTCCTTCTTACAAACAAAGCAAGCATATCTGGCCATCTGTAAATGTGAACAAAGAATAAGAAAGGTTAATAGTTTTTTATAAATGAGTCTTTGTGCCCTTGCCGATTCAGTCGTAATATGCGCATGGAATTTCTAAGAATCTGTCACAAATGGTTCATAGCAACAAGTCGCTATACCCGAAATTGACGTTATATCCAAAGTTGCTATTGCCGAATGAATTTCCTATGAAAGTATGTTTTAAATTCAAGGGATGTAAGTCTATAACCGAAAAGTCGTTACAGCCGAGGTCGTTATAAATGAAATACACTGTAATCTCTTTAACTCTAATAAAGATCAAACTGAAATAGTTTAGAAAAAACTATCCGACACAAAATACATATAAGAGTTGCTGAGGTATGTATGCTTGGTACACATATATGTTTCAATAACTCATATAAGTATGAATATGTAGCTTAGCTAAGGTTAGCTCAGATAGGTCGCGAATTCTACTTCGTTCCGTCCCAGCCGCAGTGGGCTGGGGATCGGAACGGCTCCGTGGCGATCGTGGCGGGTCGAGGTTCATCCCTGGCGGTGAGAGAGTGTGGGGTCGGGTTCGTGACGGCCGTCTGGGGAGAGTACGCCATTGTGGGGGCGTACTTCTCCCCTAACAAGCCCCTGCGGGAGTTCGAGGCGTTCCTTGGCTCCCTGCAGGGAGCTGTCAGACGGCTGTCGCCGCTCCCCGTGGTCCTCATGGGGGACTTAAATGCCAAGTCGAGGACCTGGGGAGCGACAGTCACGGACCTGAGGGGCATGGCCGTTGAGGAGTGGGCAGCCGAGTTAGGGCTGTCCCTCCTCAACCAGGGGAGCGTCCCCACGTGCGTGCGATGGAACGGATCGTCGGTGGTGGACGTCTCGTTCGCCACCCCGTCCGTCGCACGCCGTGTCCGGGGGTGGAGGGTGCTGGAGGAGGTGGAGACCTTATCGGACCACCGATATATCAGGTTCGAGGTCTCCACCTCCCAAGCCGGAATTGGCACCCGCCCCCGGAGGGGCGCGAAGTTCCCCTGTTGGGCGATGGGCCGCCTCAACCGTGAATTAGCGGAAGAGGCGGCCATCGTCCAGGCCTGGGCCATGCCCCCCCCCCCCCACAGGGGCTGATGTCGACGCGTCCGCAGCCCGCCTCCGTGCGGCCCTCACGGAGGTTTGCGACGCGTCGATGCCGCGGAGCGTACACCACCCAGACAAACGGGCGGTGTACTGGTGGACGCCGGAGATCGCCGATCTCCGAGCGGCCTGCTCCGCGGCCCGGCGGCTGTTCGGGCGCAGCCGCCGGCGCCGGCATAGGGACCCGGAGGCGGAGGCCCGGCTGTATGGCAGCTATAGGGAGTGCAGGAAGACCCTGCAGGCTGCCATCAGCCGGGCGAAAGAAGCAGCATGGGAGGAGCTGCTCCAGACGCTGGAGGGGGATCCTTGGGGGCGCCCGTACAGGATCGTACGAATGAAGTTACGATCCTGGGCGCCCCCGGTGACGGAGACCCTCCGGCCGGAGGTGGTGGCGAGGGTCGTGGGAGAACTGTTCCCCGACCCTCCGATGCTACCAGCTCCTCCCATGCCTCTGCCTCGGGAGGTAGTCGAGGAGGTGCTCGACGGTCCTCCCCCTCCGATAACGGAGGAGGAGATGAGGAGGGCTGTCGAGCGCCTCCTCAACCGGCGAAGAGCGCCCGGCCCTGATGGGGTCCCGGGTCGGGTGCTCGGCATCGCCTTGGGCCAATTAGGGGGGTGGCTTCGGGAGCTGTTCAACCGGTGTCTTTCGGTCGGGCAGTTCCCGAAGCCCTGGAAGCTTGGGCGGCTCTGCCTCATGGCAAAGGCAGGCCGCCCTCCGGACTGCGCGTCCGCGTATCGGCCCCTCGTCCTGCTGGACGACGCCGGGAAGGTGCTGGAGAGGATTATCTCCTCCCGGGTCGTCCAGCACCTAGAGGGCGTGGGGCCGAATCTGGCGGACGCGCAGTATGGCTTCCGGACAGGGCGTTCGACAGTGGACGCCCTGTGCCTCCTGAAGTCGCTGTCGGCAGAGGCGACCTCCCAGGGGGAGAGGGTTTTGGCGGTGTCACTCGATATCGCCAACGCCTTCAACACCCTGCCGCACGGGGTCATAAGGGAGGCGCTCCGATATTTCGGAGTGCCCCCGTACCTGCGGCGGGTGTTGGAGGCGTACCTCGAGGGTAGGGAGGTCGCCTACGTCGACGGCGACGGCCGTATGGTCAAGCGGGCCACAAGGCGGGGGGTTCCACAGGGGTCGGCTTTGGGGCCGCTCCTGTGGAACATGGGCTACGACTGGGTGCTCCGCGGCGTGCTCCCATTTGGGGCACGCCTCATATGTTACGCGGATGACACCCTAGTCGTAGCCCGGGGGGGGGGGAGTGGAGGGAGGTGGAGCGCCTGGCCACGATGGCCACAACCCTCGTGGTCAGGCGCATAAGGAGGTTGGGCCTCAGGGTGGCCCTCGAAAAGACCGAGGCCCTACTCTTTCATGGGCCTCGGCGAGGGCCACCACCAGGGGCCCACATAGTGGTGGAGGGCGCCCGGATCAGGGTGGGGACCCAGATGAAATATCTGGGCCTCACCCTGGACGGGCGCTGGCGGTTCGAGCCCCACTTTGCGGGGCTCGGACCGCGAATTGCTGGGGCGGCGGCGGCACTCGGCCGATTGCTCCCTAATATAGGGGGGCCTGGCGCCGGGTGCCGCCGACTCTACATGGGAGTCGTGCGGGCGATGGCCGCCTACGGGGCACCGGTCTGGGCCGACGCCCTCGGTGCCGCCAACGTGCGCGCGCTCCGCAATGCGCAGCGCACGGTGGCACTGAGGGCGATCCGGGCGTACCGGACGGTGTCCTCAGCGGCGGCCTTCACGCTCGCCGGCTCCCTACCCTGGGAGCTGGAGGCAGGAGTTCTCGCCGCCGTGTACGAATTCACGGCGGCGAGGAAGCGAAGGGGGGAGCCTCCGGCTCCCAGGGAGGTAGAGGTGGAGAGACGGCGTCTCAGGGGAGACGCCGTCGAAAGATGGAAGCAGGACCTGGCGGACGAGCGGTTCGGGCGGGTTACCGTAGACGCCGTCCGCCCGGTCCTGCGGGAGTGGATTGGTAGGGAGTGGGGCTCCCTGACGTTCCGACTGGTGCAGGTACTCACCGGACACGGTTGTTTCGGGTGGTACCTGCACCAGATTGCGCGCAGGGAGCCGACCGCCGCCTGCCACGAGTGCGGCGCTGACGAAGATACCGCGCAGCACACTCTGTCTGAGTGTGCTGCGTGGGGAGAGCAGCGCCGCATTCTGGCGGCGGCGGTAGGACCGGACTTATCGCTGCTGAGCGTGGTTTCGGCCATGCTCGGCAGCGAACAGGCTTGGCGAGCGATGGCCTCCTTCTGCGAGGAGGTCATCTCGCAGAAGGAGGCGGCGGAGAGGGCCCGCGAGGCAGACCCTCTGAGTGGCCGTCTCCGCCAACGGAGGATTGGCAGGAGGAGGCGGCGCTTTGCCCAACTCCTCCTGCCACCGTAGCCGGACCCGAGGGGATGGGCCGGGGGGCCCATCTCCTCATTGCACAGGTCCGGCGGACGAGGGGGGGCAGCCGGCGTGTACCCGGTCTGTCCCTCTATAGGTAGGAGCCCGGCGGTCACCTTCCGCCGGGCGGACCGTGGGGGCGGCTCTACAAGGTTGATTAGCTTGAACGATCCCTTGCCGCCCCCACAGAACGGTCTGTCGGTACACCGTAGGGTTTTAGTCCGTGCGACTCGGACATAACCCACTCTCTCCCCCGGGAGGGTGGGTATCCATAAGGGATTTCCCCACGTTAAAAAAAAAAAAAAAAAGATAGGTCGCGAATTGTATGCCTAGCAAGCCTAGTTGTCAAATAAAATCGGATGAGTGCCTTAAGCGCTCGCCTTAGTAGTCCGGTGAATCTGTTAAGATCTTGCTAGGTCAATAGCGTAATCAGTTCGAGAAAAAAAAAATCTAATAAAGATTTAAAAACCCGTACAACTTGTTTAGAAATTTTGTGTTTGTGAGTTTTGGATGGCTTTTAAATAAATTGTAAGATTTGAAAGGAAAAACGTACGGTGCCTTCAACACACAATTGATGCATTAATAGATCAACTAACGTTTTTATGGCACTACAAATGATACGCACTGGTGTGTGAGTTTTTTCATTGATAGCAACTCAATACACATTTTTCTGTTATTATTCCATACGTCCCACGTTAAGAGTATTTTTTTTATATTTTTCAGTTTATTTCAAAAACGGGGAATATACAAATACGTATTATATGTTTTATAGTATTGTGTGTGTGAGATTTTGAGCTAACTTTCAGTTTTATTTCATTTGAGTATACCTGACATCGAAAAGCATTCTTTTCCTTTTTTCCACCTATTATCTTTTAACCTTTATCTTTATCTTTCTATTCTGAGTTACGTACAGAATTTTTAGTTTATGGTTTATTAGTTATCAAGCATTTATAAAACACTGCAGAACCCCATGCGTTTTATGGGACAAAAAGTATCCTAAATGTAATATTAGTTATCACTATGTCAAGTTTCGTAAAGATTGGTTCAATAGTTTCAGAGTGATACGTGTTCACGGGGACAGACAGACAAAAATTGAAAAAGGATCATTCTTGGCTTCTATATCGATAACAAAGTCTACCCCAATAATAATTTTCAAATAATATTTAATGTACAGATTTGGCTTTTTTACAGTTTTATTATAGTAAAGATAGATAACAATATTTATGCGTCAGCTGAACTTATTCGCCAATAACTAATCCATGCAATTTGTGCTACTCACAGCTTCTGCTTATCAGTTCATTGAAAATATAGGTTCGGTTAGCTTAGGTATTTTCCATCGCGTCGATGTTGCATGTCGCATGTGGCAAGTCACGCATTCGTTGGACGCGAATTTTTCTATCGTGTTGTAAAATTATTTCGGGCGCATAGATTTATTTATACACCGCAAGTTTGCAATGATTTAGATGGCCTTTCATATAAGCGGAATAGCACTTGTAAGTTGTGCGATGCACGTTCATAATATAATAATTTATATATAAATAATACACACGTGAATATATCTTGTGCTAAAAGTGCTCCCCATACTATCATACAAATATTGTGTATAACTGTGTTTTGTTGAATCTTGAACATGACTTTATGTAAAAATATTCATGGCTTAACAATCTGGCTTAATTAAATGTAAAGATTTTTTAGATAAATATTATGGTTATCGGTTCATATCAAATACTCCATAGTTATGAATATAAACAGATCGTAAATTCACGAGAAACGCTTACTTCTTTGTTTAATTATAAAATCTTTTTTTATCTACCACATTAAAATATTGTAAACACTAATTTCAGTATATCTGTGATCTAATTAATTGTGTAAACTTTTGTAGACACTAGAT
Organism: Antheraea yamamai; assembly: GCA_036509395.1. Classification (NCBI taxonomy): domain Eukaryota; kingdom Metazoa; phylum Arthropoda; class Insecta; order Lepidoptera; family Saturniidae; genus Antheraea; species Antheraea yamamai. The sequence goes on along the minus strand of AP028436.1, from coordinate 17,905,819 downwards.
GAAAGGGCTAATTTTATTATAAATTCTTGTGATTCATAAGTAGGTATATAAATTCTGAAAGCGAAGCATCATCATACGATACGTTCGCGGTGTCCCAGATACGTCGGCAGTCGAGATTCCACTGGAACTGGCGAACGGAAATCGCCAAGCGACAACATTGTTGTTCAGTCTCTCTTGTTCCACGGGGAATAAACTACATCTATATTTTCTACATACACATTTTAATTCGCTGATCATGAAACTATATAAAATATATTTTTTTGTTTCTAACAAAATGTTAACAACAATAAGTAGGGTTTATCTAGAGGATTTGTTAGTTATCTAAAAAGCTTTGTGTTATTTGATATTATATTGATAAAAACTTGTTTAAAATTAGGATTGTTTTATTTACAGGCGATGAAAGCTTAGCCGCACAATGGAGCGCCAAGATGGTTGGAGTGGCGGAGATTCGAGTGCTGCTGAAAATTCAACCGAGAGCTCACATGCAGCTGAACGAGATCGAGTGCGCATCGAATTTTACGCCACCTATGACGTCATGACGGGCGTGCGCATAGCCGCTACGCTGGGCGGTTTCTTTGCGTTAATGGTTTTCCTGATCGTCTATAAGAGCAGGAGTAAATCCGTGAAAGCTCTTAATGATCCGAAAATTGTTGAGATGGCTGAGGCGGTCGTCGCCGAGGAGCAAGCCGTGGAGGAAGAAAGACAGCTCACAGCAGCGTTAGAAGAGGCGTTGTCTGAGCGCGCTCGTACACGGCCATCGATAGGGGAGGAACCGCCTTGGCCTCGCACCTCTCGTTTTGCGTCGTACGGAGGCGGGTACGGTAGCCTGTTGACGCCGCCTCGTCGGCTGTCAACTCTTCGCGGTGACTCGTTGCCGGGTTCAGCGCTCAGATTTGCAGAGCGTCGAGCGTCAGGCGGACCGCGTGACCGACGACTGAGCTCAGCAACGTGTTCAAGTTCGGGAAGTTCTTATTTGGAGCGACGCGGCTCCTCGGTCGTGTGCGCGTTGGCGGAGCGCCGGTTGTCTCCTTGTCCGAGCGAACGACTCGCGCCGCTCGCCTCGGTAGGGAGCGTAGGACCCTCTTACGCGGTCGAATGTGAATTGGCCTCAGTGGGCGCGGATTCTGTGTTCGCAGAAGACGAGGCGGACTCGACTGATGATGAAGTGGAACAGTTTTCGACTGATAGCGGTGGCGGAGAGGCCGCGGCAGCCGTCGAGTGCACGGAGCTGTCGAGCCGGCCCGTTCACTTGCCGCTGCGGTTCGACCGAGCTTCGCATTCGCGAGAAACGTTGTTCTAGTCGCTAACGGACATATACCGTTGGCTGTTCGTGTTAGATTACACTTTGAAATATCGACTACTGTCCTTCTCACACGCGTACTGCAACCGCTTTTAAATTGGCATTTAACATATCACATTGACCTTACTAAACATAACATATCAGTTAATTTTCAAAAAAAAATCTATTAGAAAAATCAACTCATTCATACGATGTCTGGTGGTAGTTCCAATAAATTATTTTATTCTAAAATGTTTGTCACGATACTGTACCTGATTGAATAATACTGTTAAGACATCGTATGAGAATATTTATATATAAAACATTTTACGCAATTTAAATCTGCTTTTGAATGATGGTATTACATGATAAAAAAATGACAATGTCGATATTTTAAAGTGATATACAATTATTATTAGAAATTCGTGTAAATAGTTTGTTTTTGTTATTATATTGATGTTTCCCAAAGGAGGATAATAAATATTGTGAGTTGTGTGATATGAGCATACATTATACATTCTCTTTGTTGTTAGTATTCAATCGATGAAAAAAATAAAAATAAAACATAACTACAACTAGCCATTAAAATAAATTGGCGTAAACTATAGTAATCTAAATTTAATAGTTAGGACTTGCCGAATTAGTCGATTATAGGCGCGTACATTAATTTATTTATCGTTGATAGGCGAGTTCAATAGTTTTTGACGAATTTTTGACTTCCCTAATTGTCTAACGACCGTTCTATTTACAATGTTTTTTATCTGTACCGGGCTGGTTGCCAACCGCAGGAATAAGGTTGACCGACCGTTAAAAAGTTTGCCAATTCATGGTGTTTGTGAAGTAGATAATATACCTATAATATACTAACTTGTTAGGGTAGATGTCGTCAGTGAGGTCAATTGAGAATGATATATAAACAAACGTGTGGTAATTTGATTAGTTTCATATCGAACATGAACCGTAAAATGATGGGTTCAACATGGAAACGCCCGCGCGCTCTTTGAACAGTGAAGCTATAGTCGGAGAAGGCCTAAAGCGCACATACCAATATCACTTTCAAGTAACTGCCACTGTTAATGTTTAGGTGAGAATGTTACACGAACACCGGGAGTTTTATTGATTCTAGGTGTTCCGAGCCCGCAAGCCGCTGGGCGCGGTCCCGTAGATTGATTACGCTAAGTCGTTTTTATTACGATTTAGATTTACGTGTTAGTTTATGTAATGTTCGTTGCTCGAATTAAAAAGAGCTCCCTGTAGCCTGTAAAATGTTGAAATGTATGTAAAAATTGTAAATATAAAACACAACTCATCCGTTGTTTCATTTTTCATGATCACACATTGTCGGCTTTTGAGAAATAAACATCGTCCGTTTTATTAGCACGGTATTAAACTATAATGTTATTAATAGCTATCAAATGAATTGTTTAATCACTAATGCGCCTCATTACCTCAAGAAATTTGTTATTTATAGTTTCTAGATTGTAGTGATTTTCAAGTGTTTAGCAGTTCAATCTTTAACAACTGAAAACTGTTGAAGAAATCTAAGGCAGTTAATGCCTGTTAGGTATTACCTATTGATATCAGCAGAGTTCTATAGTTGACCTTTTATTGTTAAAGCTTTGAGACCTTTTTTTAGATAAAACTATTCTGAACACGTGAAATGCAAAATATAAATTTTGATTAGGTGGTTAAATCATAATGGAAATCAGGCCAACATTGTGCTTTGACGGATCATCATAGATTTTTCTTAAATCGCGGATCTCGGCCAGCTCTTCCATTGGCTGCTTAGGATGTTAAATGTAGTCACGCCACGCTGGGTGTAATCCCTAAAGCAAAGTATGAGCCGCTCAACAGACCTTGCATTTGCAACCTCTACGAGTAGAATTTGCCTTAGCAAACGAGTGTACTCTATTCGATCCACGTGCCCTAGCCAACATCTCGTCAACAGCTGTCTCGTGTAGAACAAACTTCTTTTATACGTGGTCCTCCCAGTCAAGTTTTTTTTTCATATATATTTATGCTTAATCCCCCAAGTAACTTGTACATTAACAAAAAAATTGAGATGTCACGGGACACCTGGCAGATGTGAAACATCGAAATTGTTTTCTATAAATTATATGCGTAAAAGAACAGATTACGACAGGAATCAGCTATGGCATAATGAAAAAATAAAGCGTTACAAATTTGTTCCATAAAATAGTTACTGTTTATTTTGTTACATAAATATTTATTTTTATTAAATACAAAAAATCAAAGAAATCACCGATAGGCGCAGGTGCGGTGTGTTTGGCGGCATTTATTAAAGTATGCTACGTCATCGGCGCCTGCCGCGTAGAACGAGTGGCCGACAAAACAATTTGAATCTTATGCTTATATAGATAGGGTTGCAAATGTTTTTGAGTATTTCGTAATAGTGCTAAGTTCGTGTTTTGCGTCGCGACGACTCACCACACCAATATTCAAGCTTACCCTGCCTATAGATGTTTCACATGAAATGCGTAAGTCTTAATAAAAAATATTCAGCAAAATAGAAAGCAAGTGTATATGCTAATAATGCTGCATACTCGTACATTTAAATGCGATGAAATATAAGGAATGAAATGAAAATATATGAAATGTAAGAAATATTAATTTTGGTAACTACCATTACAATAGATAAATTCCTTTTTAAGTTGATTTTTCTAATTTACGTTATTTGGAGTTAGACAAATTGTCAATGTTAATTATTTAATGGATTTTTATAGCGTGGAACCGAACGTTGATCTTGCTTAGTTGTCAACGTAATGTCACTGTCAATTTTTAGTGTCAAGTGACGAGATTCGGAGGAGGTGTCGCTCGGTTTTTAAAAATATTTTAATAAAATATTATTTTCCGGAAGATATAAGAAGCTACCACCATGGATGACGACTTACCAACTGACTTCCAGGTCATCGTAGTAGGAACAGGTATGTAATATTACGTATATAAAACGACACCGGTCGTGATGGCGAGTTTCGCACTCTACATATCGATCCTTTTTTTTGCTGCTGTCTAGTCATCACTCCCAGATTTCTTTTATTTCAGCTTTCTGTTTGCAAAAATAGTCAAACTATGATTTAACATGTTAAATATAATGTAGTCTAGAGGAATAATTACGATCAAACATTTTCATTGCGGTGGATTACTCATTAATTAAATATTTGCGGGTTTGTGTTGCAGTCATTGTCTACATAAGTCTGAAATTGTATGAACTATGTTGTTCAAGCATAAGAACGGCTAACGATGTTGCAACCGTTTATCATTATGTTTTCTTTTCTTTTTTTTTATACATTGATGTCAATGAACTTTTAATGCTTTATTCTTGAAACATACAGTTTTAGAAGTATCTGATTGAAATCCTTTACTAAAAGAAGTTATTGTAAACAATTTAATAAACACAAAACCATATAAGCTAGGGTTAAAATAAATTATGTATTTTATTATTTGATTTTTTATGTTCATACTTATATGCAATTGAATTACAATAAAATGAAGAAGAAATTGACTTCTTAAAATTAGTTATTTCTGAAAGGATATTAAAAATCATATTAATAATTCTACAGAATACATTCTGCATCTATGCTCCCAAATTTCACCAATTTATTATCTGATGATACATATATATCATGGTTTTTCATGCAATGACTATTAATTTTGTTTAATTTGTCACTTGTTTATTGAAGATTTGTTGATAATAATAATTACAAAAAAAAAAGGAAATTATCATTCAGAAACTTTCTAGAGATTTAATTTCACAAATTAGCAAATGCAATTTGTAAATTAATTTTTATGACATATTTCGAAAATAAAAGTGTTTTACAATGAAACATTAATTTATTACATGATTAAGAGAAACAAAAAAAGCCAAATTATACTGATATGTTTTGGTTCGAAGGGAGTTGTCAATAAGAACTGAGACATGAGGCAATCTAATGTAGTTCCCTCAGGAGTAGATTAACATATGATTGGCTTTAGGACTGTATTCCTCTTGAAGTTGTTTTTTCCTAGTCATAGGCCACAATTATGACATAACATCAGGAGGACTGTATACCTGTTTGCTACTTCATATCATTTAAAAAAAAATAAACAAATAGTACATGTAGAGGAATTGACTACCATGAAAGTCTTCTGAGAGGAGAACTTATTGTGCAGGAATGGTGGAGTCTATCGTAGCTGCTGCCTGCAGTAGGATAGGTAAAAATGTCCTGCACTTGGATTCAAGTGACCATTATGGAGGGCTCTGGGCATCTTATAACTTTGACGGCCTTCAGAAGTTCATCAAAGAAGTTAGCTCTGACCCAAAAAGGCGACTCCAAGTTTATAATTTGTTAGAAAAATGGTACATTGAGAAGTAAGTATATTGAATTTAGTTAGAATACTAATTAAAATCATATATTATAGTATCTTTAAATTTTCCTATATTAAAAGAAAAGTTACATACCAATTTCATATTATTATATGTGCATAAAAAACCAATTTATTTACTCTATTTAAAATTTCAACAGTAAACATAACAATTCTCTTAAAATTTTCGTTGTCTCTGTGCTTTTATTATTTACCTATTATGTTTACTAGTATCTAATGATAACATAATTAATATTGAGTTGTATAAATGATAATAGACATGGATTTGGACTTCTTGGGTGGTAGGACATGGTAATTGTGCAAACCAGCATTTCAGTCAATCTGTGATGGAATGCCAACTTTTCAGTAGTCACTGTTATTCTCAAATTCTACAGCTATTACCATTAGGCAGATACTTTCACTTTGCAGTACTATTTATATAAGAAAAGGTTTATAGAACTTTTGAGGCTTTTCTACAAAGACCTTGGGTACTGAGAACTCACTTTAGGAATTACTGCTCTAAAAAATTATTTGGTTGTGCATATTTATCAATGTTTACCTTAAGTGTATGTATATAGAGAATCTCCTGAAGAAGATAAGAAGGATGAGGGTGATGAGAACAAAACTGATGACAGTAAAGCCGAACCTTCTAAGAAGATTTGGAATCAAGCTAACTTTACAGCTGAGTACAGGAAATTTAATATTGATATGACTCCAAAGGTAAGGTTCTAGGTATTGTAACTAAGACATTTCATTATAAGCATCATGCAATTGAACAAGTTGTAATGCACTGTATAATGAGACTGCATATCTTGATATCACAATTTAATTATAACACAATGAAATAATTGCAACAGGTATTATTTTGATTCCAAATTGAATGTAAACAAAATTTTACATACATTGTAATTGGTGTGTAATTTTGTAGTTGGTCAAGCGTTAAAACATGTTTCAATATATTCCCATCACTTACAAGTATTAAATTAATACCAAAATTACTAAATCTACTATTGTTTTGGGAGACAGTTTTTTCTTTAGTTCCTTGACAAATCCTAACATTGCAAGAGATTCTATATAAATCAAATTTATATAGCACTAGCGGGCCTGGCGATTATTGTCCAGTTCTGATAATAAAATAAAAATCCTTGACAAATTATATACGTAAACCCTCCTCATAAATCACTATCTGCTAGTGAAACCCGCATGAAAATCCGTTCTGTAGTTTTTGAGTTTATCATGAACAAACAGACAGAGAGACGTGACAGAGGACTTTGTTCTATAATATGTAGTGATAGTGATATAGATAAAAACTATGCTTTTTTTTATATACGCTTCAGCAGGTTTATATTTTCTTATTAGCTACTGTTCTCTCGTGGTCCTCTGGTGGAATTGCTGATATCATCGAACATAGCACGTTACGCGGAGTTCCGCTGCGTCACCAGGGTTCTGACGTGGCTCAACGATCGCCTAACGCCGGTCCCCTGTTCCCGCGCAGACGTTTTCGCAACTGAAGCTGTTGGCATTGTCGAAAAGCGGATGCTTATGAAAATGCTTACTTCAATTGTAGCCTATAACGAGGAAGAAATGAACAATGAATTCAAAGGTAAGGTTTTGTTCTTTCAAATTTTTTAATGAGGAACTGCTGTTTTTACTCGCCTCCATTTTGTTTTCTAGACACTAGTTCTTAAGCGTTTTTGTTATAAAACATTTTATAACATTACGAGTTGACTATAATCTCGAAGTTATTAAGATATAAAAATTTGTCATATTTATTATTGTATTATTAATTACTATGATTTCTACTTTGTCAACAAAAGTACACTTATTGTGTACAATTACAGAACAATCGAAACATTGTTTTCAAATAATGATGAGTACCATTTTTGAAGATTCTAATATAAAAGTTTATGCAGAAATCCATCAGATCCTACCAAAGTAAACGTCATGTAAATGTAAAACAGAACAACGGTACATAATAAACGTGTCATGTAAATTTTCCTTAGAACAATTGTATGCAATAAAATACACTACATATTTTTATATGACATGACTATTGTATTTTTATTGTATACCATTGTGTTGATGTAAATTTACATGACACCTTTATTTAGTGGTAACATCTGGTGAATTTCTTCACAAAATTTCATGATTGTATTGAATACAAGTGATTGATTTTAGCTTAACATTTTGAAAAAATATGCTCATCGCTATTTGAAATCAATATGTTTGTATTGTTTTGGGTTGATAACGGGTATGGAAAAACATGTTATAAATTCTACAGATTGGAACAGTAAGACATTTAAAGAATATCTCACACACAAGGGATTGACTCCTAACCTCATCCACTATGTATTGTTCGCGATCGCCGGCGGTAACAATAACATGCCTTGTCTCGAGGGCGTCAAAGAGTGCAAAAAGTTCCTCATGAGTCTTGGTCGGTATGGAAACACTCCATTCTTATGGCCCATGTATGGAAGTGGAGAGCTGCCGCAGTGCTTCTGCAGGTACGTTCTGGCTGATTTGTTTACTTTCTTGCTTTTTATATGGCAATTTTGAACTTAAACTTATTTTTGATACTGTGAAGAATGATGTTTTTTTTTTCGAACTGACTACTCTTTGACCTAGCAAGGTCTTAACAGCTTCACCAGACTACAAAATGATGGTGTGGTTATTGCTAAATCATATAAATTGTAATATAGCTAAGCTATGTACTTCAACTAATTATGTAAAATTAAATCTATTAAATAAATTAGATCTATGAAATAATGACTTCTCGGCCAATTCGGCTAAGGTAAAATTGATTAGTTATACATTTATCTGAATTAATGTATTTGTATTTCTGAACGCAATAATTCGATATTACTAAAACAAAAAGAAATTATTAAAAAATTGGCTTTCAGTTTGTATTTCTGAATTTAAATCAAACAGGCAAAATTTATATTATCACTTAATTGTTACGATATAAGAATAGTCAGAAATAGACTTGTGAAAAAGATGATACTCTACTTTTAAATCGCAACCAATTTTTATGACATTTTGTACTTGGACAATATGACAAAATGATATGAATAAAAACGATTAGTAATAGTTTAAAAAAACATATTCTATTCCAATAAAATATCTTTTATTTAATTCAAATAAAGTAATGAGTCGTAGATGATTACTGAATAGACTTTTACACAATAATATGGACTTATTCTATATAAATAAAATGACAGATATGCTGTTGTGAGCGTGTTATTTAAAACTACTGGATAGATATCGATATTTTTTTTGTTTTACTTTTTAGACACTTAGTCCTTATATTAAAAAAATGGTCTTGATATCTTCATTTAATATAAAGTTTTAAGAGACTATGATTTTATAAGCACCTATGCGTTCAACTATGCCTGTTTTCTTTTCTCGAAGAAGTGGGGCAAACGGTATTCTGCTTATATTTTTTCCTCTGTATTTATACGTATTGCTGATATAATAAACGACTCAGACGGAAGTAGCGCGAATCAGCTAGTCCTATCTAATATTATAAATGGAAATTTGAGCTTTTATGTTTGTTACGCTTTCACACCTCTTACTACTCAACTGACTATCGTGAAATTTTGCATCCACGTTATTAAGGGTACAGAAACGGACATTGTTTAAGTGATGTGTCCAAGCGATACGATAGGTCAAATGTATATTAATGTGACCAAAGCCACGGGTAACGCCTACCTAGTTCTTTATAAAATTTATAAAAAAATCTTTGATATTTTGTCGCAGTTTTATAAAAAAAAATATCTTATTAAAAGTAGTTTTAAAGAGTTACAAAATGTGATTACATTTTGTTAAGCTTTGATTGTTGGCAAATCTAGAGCACTATGAATAGTTTAAGAAAAAATATAGAAACTCACAATCACTGGTTTTTATAATTCCGGAAAAAGAACGTTGCATTGGTGCCTGGTTATAAAGATTTAAGAAAAATGTTATTGGTAGGAGTTTAAGTAGTCTGTTGTAAAATTTACAAGATAGAAGTTAGTTGGGACTTAACTAAGAATTCACGTATTTATGTTCCATGCACCATTTTGGAGTTGAAAATCGAGTGGCACCATTCTTTGTATTTTAGTGGTTTGACGCGGGAGTCGATTTTCTAACATTCAATCATATCGTCACTTATATTCCTTTGTAATTGTGTGTATAAGCCATATTGAAAAAAGGATTTGGACAAAATTAATAAACCTTGATCGATGAAGGTATTACTTTACGGAAATCTATAATTAAATATTAGGTTCGACGCTACTTTGCACTTCCGCGTGGAGTTCCGTTTGAGGCCGAAGTGCAAAGTAACTTTCTTCCTAAATTTTTCATATTTTTTCTAATTATTGGATTTAAAATACTTTTTGTATCATATAATAGTGGAGAAATACTGTTATTTTTGAAGTTTCTAATGTGATGTTGTAAATAATTACATTTTTCCCGCTTACATTGCAAGAAACGCAGGCGGGCCACGGGCAGTAATGAATAATTCAAAACTACTGGATCGATTTTAATCATTTTTTCGGTGAATGACATAGGCTATATATTTTATAACCGTGCGAAGCCGGAGCGGGCCGCTAGTAAATTAATAATAATTAAGAAGTTGCTCTACGTACTAGAAAAAGGTGTGGGCACAATAGCTTCAAACGTTTCAGATATTAGCCCGGATAAAATGTATAGATTTACAAATAAAAAGTTTATTTTCATAAAATATTTCTATAGAAGTCGAATCAGATGAGAAATTACAATTATAAGTATTCATGTTTCATGTTATGAAGGTTATAATTTGGGCATGAAATTGCAACAATATAATAATGAAGAACTGAAATAGCCAATAGCACAAGGCGTATCACCATGAAAGTGAAGAAGTCCGTCAAGCCGCACGGCGAGCCGTTCAATGACCCAAATGTGCACCAACTTGACTAACGCAAATAAAATGAAGCTACTTTCTAATGTTGCATGCCGCACGTTTCAAAAATATCGTAATATGTACCAAGAATTATTTTATATTGTTTTATTACTGTACATATTGTTGGGTCTATATTGTATTTATTTGAAAATACGAATGATTGTCTAGACGAACCTTTTTAAGTGTTTACTGATAACACTAAATCTCGTCAATGGCTACTAAATAAAAAAGTAACATAGATATTAATATTTTGATAGTTCTTGCGATTTTGTAATTTCATGGCTCTATCTATACAATTTGAATCTTATAACGTTATAATTAAAAGTTATTTAAATGCGAGATTCTCTAACTATATTATACATTGTTTATGTTTTTTAATCTGTAACAAAAAATAAAATTTAAGTGACTATGGTTTGTCCGGGTTAATTTCCGAAATGGCTGAATCGATTTTGACGTAGCTTTTACTCGCAAATAGTAATTTTATTGGAATATTATAAAGACTACATTTTATTATGGTTTTCTATATGGGTAGACAGTAATGATAAATTTAAAGATAGGTAAATTGAATCTATAAAAGATTTTTCATATTATAATTTAGACGACACATTATTACACTTTTCTATAAGGGATAGTCTTAAATTATAGTATTTAAGAGAGATAACTTGATGTCGGTAAAAGGGATGCAAAGGTTGGGTAATAATGAGAAAAAAAAAGAATAAAATATGTATAAAAGATAGTTCAAAACAAATTTTGATAAAACATGTAATTTCTATGTAACATCAAAATCATTTTCACGCGAACGAAGTCGCCGCCATCATCTATTGTTACAATAATATTGTTACGTTCAGTGAAGGCAAGTTCGTTCGAGGCAAAAAATTTGAAACGCTGAATCATCAGCTGCTCGCAGGCGGATTTATGTAAATAATATTCTAGACACTTGTGTTTTGAGTTGGAACTGTAAAAAGAAATCGCAAACCCACATTCGCGATCTAGAGCCGTTCTCTGTCGTTCCTTCAAGTATCCCACTTTTAAGTTGAGCTTTCTTTGTAAATGAGTTCAGGCCATAGTATTAATAAAATGTATATTACTAGGTGATATTCATTCTGAAGCGTTCGGTAAACTAATTTTCTAAAACGAATCAATTCGTTTCACGTTACTTTACTTAATTGTTTTTCAATGCACAAGAGGCTAGTGTATAAATTAAAATATACTTTACGACTCACCTAATCTTGTGCCGAGACTATTAATTGTACTCAGTTGTACATTTACGAAATAATTACATTTCTCAACGAATTGATACTCTTGTACATACTTGTATAAAATGCAAGAACATTTTTAAATTTTAAAGTATTATTAACATATCCAGGGTTGTCTTATGACGTGGTTAGTTTGGGTCCTTTTAACTGCCTCTTTTTCAGTGTAAAACTCGAGGTTGTAAATTTTCATAATAAAATAGATAATTTTTTCAATGACCTACTTGTCATTATACATATTCACTCCTTTATTACTTTTATATCAGGTTACAAATAAAGTCATCGGTGAATCTCTTTTTAGGCATACATTATAGCAAGTTATCATGTCTGTTTAATTATTTTTTGATGTTATTATCCTATGCAGGTAGATACAATGCAACATATACCTATTTTTACTTCGCCGTTGATTTTAAAGCCATGCAATCTTACTTCCACATTTTATCTAACATATATATAACAATATTGCTTTATGTATGTGTGCACTATTGTGCCATTTGTTTTGTCAAAATTTCATATTAATTCAGACGGACGATATCAATCACATTGTCCCGTACGAATTACGTACTAACAGCACAGGAACTGAAGTTGGCAAGTGCAGGCAATGTACACCTGGGCCATGTGCTTCATATCTCGCCGTGTATACTAATAGGTGGAATATCATATTTCTCAATTTTCCCGTCTCGGTTAGATTAAGTTAGACTTGCGAAATAAAGACAGCACGAGCCGGCCCCGGCAGCGGTCGGCGAGCGCACTGCGATGGCGTTAATACGTTAGTACCGTTTAGAGTTATCAATGAAAATGGGAAAGTTTTTTTCTCTATGGTCGGAGTGCGACCATTGGACGAGCACTCGTAGTCTTAAAATTAAACTCATTTTGCATTATAAGCCACCTATATTCGGTTCAGTTATTTTTTTCCTTTAAATGTTTAAAATTCTGTTTTTATAATTAAAGGTTGTGCGCCGTTTTCGGTGGCGTTTACTGCTTGAACCGACCAATTGACAAAGTTGAGACCAAAGTCGTCGACGAAGGCAAAACCGTTGTCACCATCGAGAGCAAATCGAAGACCCTCAACTGTGATCATTTGGTGATCGGCATCAACGAGTGCCCGAAGGAGCTGATCTCCCCGGAACCGGCGGAGAGTTGCGACGTATCGAAGGCGGTCTTCGTAACAAATGGATCGATAATGGCGAGCGAGAAGGAACCTTTGACTCTACTCCGGTTCCCTCCTCTAACCGATGATGACCATGCCGTGACCGTGTTAGAAGTCGGCCCCGCTACTGGATCCTGTCCCAAGGGATTATGTGAGTACATAGTCTAAATATATAAAAATCCAGGGCAATTTTGTAAGTTTTTGCAATAAGCCTGTGTGATATATGAAATTTATAAACTGCGATACCGCTTGGTCGAACTCAATAAATGTGGTCACACCTAAGCATTTCTTCGTGGATAATGTTTTTAGTCCTTCAATTTTGCTATAACTCACCAGTAGATGACGTTTCAGCATTTTGACTTCTTATCCTCAAAGAAATGGTATGTGCAGATACTTGAAATCAGAATATATTGTCCAATCTTGTATAACCTATCACTAGGTGACATTGCCGTGCATAAATTTCTATACCTATAATAATACCCTATAATCTGAATATATAAAATTCCAGTGTCCTCATGTTTGTCCACAATGAACTCTTAAACTACTCAACCGATCTTCATTAAAGTTGGCATTTATGTATAATTTGGTCCGACTTGAGAAATACGATAATTTATATTTCGATTAATGGCCACAATATTTTTTAATTACAAATTAAATTGTTGTCAATGTAGATTATTGTTATTAATTGTAACTTCCATCAGTCTCGAACAGATGGCGCGTTAAATTAGTTTGTTGACAGAAAAATGTAGGACCGACTGTTATAGATATCTCATTAAAATTATTAATTCAGATAAAACACGCAATTTTCATGAAAAAACAAAACTATTTTCACGAGCGAAGTCGCGGGCGGTAGCTCGGTTCAAATATAATATCACACGTTCAAAGTTACCTTTCATAATGCAGAAATGTCGAAAACGTGAATTCGTCGAGTGCCTCGAAAATGTTTCAGGGTCACGAGTCTCACTGTTTAACTTTTTATAGATTTTTTTGTTCGGGTTGCGTTGCGCGGTTACACGTAGGTGAAACTTTTTTCGTTTTTTTTTTTTTTTATTGTTCACTTGACTCATTTCCCGGCACACGATCTGGTTAAGTGCACATTTGCACGGTCGCTTACCTGATCAAGTATGTTTTATGTTTAATGACAAATTAAGAAAGAAAAAAAAACTGTAATCAATTTTTGATTTTTATTATCTACTAGCTGACCCGTGCAACTTCGTCTGCACCAAATCGGTTATTACCGGTTTCAATTGTATTTTTAAACGCAAATAATCTTAAAAATCCTAAAAGCCGATTGCAGCGACATCTAGCACTGCCAATTGTGAATCCAAACTATCCAGGGACTCACTCAAACATATACCCAGTTGGTATGTGAGAAATCTTTTAAAATAAGCCTAGAATCTGTTCGCAGCATTACCTAAAGTAGTGTCATCAAAGTGAAGATCAAAACTAACTTACATATATTGCCGATAAATGTCTTCCCAGTACCCCTTGTAACTTCAACACGTAACGTACTGTATAAATTGAACTTTATCTACATTAAATTTCCATTTTGTTTTAGTTGTTTGTCTGCATTCAATTTTAATTTTGTCACATTTATGTTACTTCTGACATATAAACCACCTTTTTTACTGAGAAACTGAACTTGGGATAACATACCTTTCTAACAGTGAAAGAATTTTTGAAATCGGATCAGTAATAGGTACCAAGCATTCCTCGAAAACAAAACTTTACCTCTCATTATAATATTAGTATAAATACAACATAGTATGGTAACTGCAAACACCTCAACTTATTTATTTTAATCGTAAATTCACAAACCTAAAACCCAACTACTTCAAGACTCAACAATATTTAGAAAACTAATTTTATCAAATATCGAAACAATACACGTACTGATAGAACTCTAATTGAGATTCATTTTCTACAATGCAATGTAACTATTATCTAGGTTTATGTTTTAGGAAAAAATCTTGTCACCTTTGTTTACCAAACATTTTTCATACAATAAAATAAGTGTAACAATATATAAGTGACAGTTTCGTTTACACATATTTGTTTCGTATGTGGTGGATAATTACGCATAGAAATGTCGTATAGCCGTAGCTCAGTTGTACCGCGCTGGACGTTACGTGGTCCGCCGGCGCCGAAGGTTCGAATCCCGGCGATGTTTTTTTTTTGCTATTTTTTTTAAAGTAGCTTAGGAAAATATAGCTTACCTTTTTAGCTAATCTGTCTGGTATATATAGCACAATGAAAATTTACCAAAATCCGTCAAAAATTTCATTAACTACAAAATTTTGACTTTCGTCCGTTATCCTGGAGAATCCCGTGCGTTTTATGAGATAAATAGTATCCTAGATGTAACCTTGTAATATTAGTTATCACTGTGCCCAATTTCGTCAAAATTGGTTCAGTACTTTCAGAGTGATACGTGTTTAAAGGAACAGACAAACAGGCAGATCCTGGAGAATCCCTTGCGTTTTATGAGATAAAAAGTATCCTAGATGTAATCTCGTAATATTAGTTATCATTCTGCCAAGTTTCGTCAAAATCGGTTCAGTACTTTCAGAGTGATGCGTGTTCACAGGGACAGACAGACAGACAGACAGACAGACAGACAGACAGACAGACAAAAATTTTAAAAGGGTTATTTTTGGCTTCTATGTCGATAACAAAGTCTACCCCAATCAAAATTTTCAAAAAATATTTAATGTACAGATTTGACCTCGCTACAGTTTTATTATAGTATAGATTAGCTGTGCCCTTCGATTTCTTCCGCGTGGAACCTAATGTAACCTAACAGTGACTAATAAAATCATCGGAATGTGTTAGTCTATTTATTTATCTACTTTTCTCTCGTACTTAAGTCGCGCCGTCATTAAAATTACAATAACTTTTGACAAGATAAACCGATTTTATAGAAACTAAGACTAAATGTTACTGGAAGATATTCTTTATGGTTTTATTTTCTTGGTGAAGTTTTATCGGGAACGCAATACTTTAGCAGTAATGCGTGTTTAAGCAGACAGACATTTATAAAAATGATTGAAATGTATTTTATTATTGGAATTACCGCGTATCAATTTCTATATAATTGTATTATATATACAATATTCTGGTATAATATAAACATAAGCACCACAACGCTTGCCCCATTTTTTTATGTCAAGAAAACACATCGCTGAAGGCTTAGTGCTTACACAAATAGTAGTTTCATAAAACTATTAATAACTTTATACCAAATTAAGATATCGTGATTTCTTGATAAATATCAATTGCTTAAGAAGTAAATAAAAAAAAATCTAAATCTATCGAGTATTTTTTACGTGATACGCGCATAACTGCAATACCTCTATAATTTTATTTATATACTAGCGGGCCCGGCAGACGTTGTCCCGCCCTGATTATAAAACAATCCTTGACAAATTATACACCAAAATGTTCCTCATGAATCACTTTATACACTGGTGAAAACCGCATGAAGATCCGTTCAATGGTTTTTGAGTTTATCGCGAACAGACAGACAGACAGACGCGGTAGAGGACTTTGTTTTATACTATGTAATGATATGTATATAACAAATAATTTATTTGTTACAGTCGTGGTATACTTTTTAACGGACCGCGTCAAAGACGCCGAATCCGACCTCAAGATGTATGCCGAGAAAATATTCGATATGTCCGGCGGCGATCAGAACGAGACAACAGACAAACCCAAGGTGTGTACATTATGCCCAAATGTTTTCTTCTCCTTTTTTATAGTAATGGCGACATGCGCGGAGTGCACAATTTCGCCAGTGTCATTTGATTAGAAAACAAACGAAGGATATTGGCCAGTAGTATAATTTTTTTTTTCTTTTTTATTTTCTTAATTTTTTTCTTATTGAGATTAACTAGTGTAATTTGATTCTAAGCTAATTAACTAAAATAAAAGAACATCATAACATAAAAATCCAACCATCGTACAATAAATTACAACTTCTACTAAAATATAACATTATACCAAGGAAATGCTATATTAGTATATGAAAGATCAAAGTTTTATTTTGTTACATGCAATGAATTTGGATAAGATTTTAATAAAGCGAGTTATGTTTTTTTTTATCTATATACTATTTAATTACATTTATTTTATATAATTTGGCAACCAATCTTCTAGTAGATTATTACTGCCATTGCCAAGTAGATAATGATATTATACGTTTCTTGCGATCATTTTAATGAACTAACAAGATGATGGCTGTCTTGTTAGAACTTTCCAGGGAGTTTTTGTGGCAATTTAGAATCCATGATGTGGTATTATTCCCGATCCACTTCACTTGTTTACAATAACAAAAGTATATTACGTAATTACGCACCATCAATATTACAAAATATGGTGCCAAATAAGACAAGATTATAAATAAGATATAAAGTCCACTATATGATTTTTTTTTTCTCGAACTGATTACGGTATTCACCTGGCAAGGTCTTAACAGCTTCAGCGGACTACTGATCATTACATGTCATTCCAAGATCCTGTCAAAGACTCCTACTATTTAATATTTGTCTATAAATTAATCCACTACATGACGTCGCACTGCACACGCAGCTTAGAAAATCCGTTTGTTTCCCTCGCACACGATCAAACTTATTAGTGTGACAAAGACTGGTATTGTTGTTGTATTTACGAAATGCTAGAAATTCAGCTTGTCTTTTAAATCTATTTATACCTACCAACCGAGTTTTCGACGGGATCTTTGTCATGTGTAATATTTTATTCATAATATTGTGTTATTTGACTATATATTATGTAATATTGGTGACATTTTGCGTAATACAGTTCGGTAAATGTATATAAATGAAGTGGATGGGTAATTATATCACGGCGCATGAATTCTGAGATGCCACAAAAATTTCCTCGAAAATTGTGAGGGACCACCATCTCGTTAAAACATTAAAATCGTAACAAAATTCTTGCAATATTATTACCTACTCGACACATGCAGTGGAAGACTCGGGCCCATTTGCTGCACACATATACTAAATTCTAAATTTTTATTTGTATTTTTGCGTTTATATTATATGTATTTTTTCACCAGTTACGAAGGTCAGAGCCGGAGGATCAAAAAAAAAAACCAAATTACTATAAATTAATTTATTAAACATAAAAATTACAAAAATGAATCTAAAACTAGAGATTATCGCCGATGTTAGGCTTAAAAAAGAGAGGCGCCGATGAGGTACTCTCACACTAAACCACATGAGAGGCCCGAGAGGTACTCCACACAAACCACAGGAGAGGCGCCGAGACTCTCACACTAAACCTAAACTAAAACTAATAGCATAATGAATGCTACCGATATTAGGATAACACTGTCTTTCCGTTGTTTTCGTCCAAGTATTTATACATGGACAATGTGGGAACGGAGGAGTCGGACCACCGAACGTTTCCACTAAGTTTGTGCACCTGTTGTGGAAATTGCTGACTCGTATGCTTGAACACCTGCCGCAACTTGGAACTGGGAACTCGGCATTCTTCTTATTAATCGATCGTGTTGTATAGCGATGGCGTAATACTTTGAACACCTACCGCATCGTGGAACTGGAACTTTTAGTCAGCAATTGTGGTGTGTAGCGATGGCGTAACACACCTGTAATCAATAACAAACAAAATATTTACTCATGTGTTGCAAATAAATGTGTTTTTTTTTCTAATGATCTAAAGATTGGTTGCCAAGAAAAAACCTACCAACCAGTCAATCGACACATGTAAGGGGTATAACGATTGAAGTAAAACATTTTTTTGTAACATGCTATGTACTACTAATGCATTGAAGCGACGAGTAATTTAAGCGATCACTTGCCAATGCTCGCTAACTCACTAGCCAAGTCAGACCTTGAGCTTCAATGTATTATCCTAAGTTATAAGATGAAATTATATTTTCAGTTGTTATAACATGTTTTATGTTGTTCTAAATAAATTTATGGACTGACCATTGAACTTGACACCCATTTTGATCTCAGTTCTTTTGTCGTTGAAGTCAACGATCAAGGCATATATCATAATATTGAACTTTGCTCTCGTTTCACATTTATGTTTTGGATATCCTATATCCTTCCTGGATAAATGAGCTATCGAACGCTGAAAGAATTTTTCAAATCGGACCAGTAGTTCCTGAGATTAGGGCGTTCAAGCAAACAAACTCTTCAGCGTTATAATATGTACTAGTTGTTCCCGCGACTTAGTCTGCGTGGAATAGTTACTTTGGGCTAACGCTAGCACGCAGCGAAAGCTCTCAAAAGGAAAAAAAAACCCGATTTTGAAACATTCTTCATTGATCCTATTGGTCTTAGCGTGATGATAATATATCTATAGTATTTATTATAATATGGATTAGTATAGATACTATGGAAGTATAGATTACAATTTTTTGGTAACATAATATTACTAGCGGGCCCGGCAGACGTTGTCCCGCCCTGATTATGAGAAAAAAAAACCTTGACAAATTATATACTAAAACGTTCCTCATCAATCACTCTATCCACCGGTGAAAACCGTTCGGTAGTTTTTGAGTTTATCGCGAACAGACAGACAGACAGACGCGGTGGGGGACTTTGTTTTATGCTATGTAATGATTTAAAGAAAAATGTCTTCCCAGGTCAGACCCGTGGCAGGCAACGTTTTAGTTGTGTGAACTTTTTATATGGGCATTTTTTTAAAACAAGGATATCGTTGCAGTGCCTGTGGTCCTTGTTCTACAACGTGAAGGATACGAGCGCGCCCGTCGCAAGCGTCGTCGACAGCGTGCATATTTGTTCCGGGCCCGACTCGGGACTCGACTTCGATCGGGCTGTTGAACAGGTGATAATTATTTATTTATTAACTAGCGGTCCCGGCGGATGTTGCCCCGCCTTAGTAGTAAAAAAAAAACATTATCAAGTTATATACCTAAACCTTCCCCATGAATCACTTTATCTACTGGTGAAAACCGCATGAAAATCCAGTGAGTTGTGTTTGCGTTTATCGCCAACAGATAGACATGGCAGAGGATTTTGTTTTATCATATGTAACGAATAACCCTCGGCTGATTTTCTCAGCACCCAGATTTCAAAATCGCGGGTAATATTTTTAATTTTTTTTTTACGGCATCGTAAATTGTAAATTTCATGTCTTAGTAGAAAAAAAAGGTACGTACAAATGAAGAAATAATTTTAAAAACATTTTACATAAAGAATCATGATTTTACAATACATAATTTGTTGTTTTTCAAAGTTTTGTGTTAAATCAGGTATTTTTTAAGCTTATACTGCCAACAGTCTGTCAACCTCGTAAGGTTATGTTCGTACCTATGTTCGTTTGTATAGAGCTTAAACCTTTACCGTGTTAGTACAAAAAAGTTAAATACGTATTAAATACTTCTTTTAAAAAAGTCTTCGTAATAAATGCACCGCGCTCGCCCGAGGCAAGTTCGCGTTATCCGTTTTCGCAAGTCTAACCTAACATAACCAAAGCGCGGCAATAGAGCAAGATGGCCAACATTCAACGACCGCGGTGCATTTAATACGAAACCTTTTTAAAACCAGGATTCAGACCGTGTTTAACTTTTTTGTAATAATACCTATATGGTTTTGGACAGTCCAGGAGTTCATTACTACATAACATGGCATGACTCCTGATCACAACCGGGTTGACCTCTCGGGTCCGAATTAGGATTTAAAACTGAAAATGACGGATGCTATATTTTTAAGACTAACTTGTCTCTTGACCCGTGCATCATTTGGTCTACATTCGTTTGTATGGAGCTTAAGCAGTTATCGTTATCGAGACTCCCAAACTATACAGCGCAAATAGCGAATGTCATTGGCCCTCGTTTATGAATTACGTAAATAAAGTATGTTTAGTCAATATTTGGTGTTTTTTTCATTATGGTGTTTTCCTTCACTGTGAACTCCGGTTTATTCGCAAATATTTGAAGCTATGTCGATCGACGCGGTGTCCTAATAAACTAACCATTGAGCCATCACCGCGTCAGGAAATGTATGAAATTTAGATGATGCGACTGGAGCTAGAGGATAAAGTTTGAAGAAGCGTGCTAATCATTTTATAATTTACTATAGTCTGATCGCAAACGCTGTACCGTGCCATAGGATTGCTGTTTGTGTCAGACGCACGTGACATAAAATATTTAAAGATGGATCGTGCGTTATGCATTTAGATTTTATATATTCAAGAATGAAATTTTCATTTCATTTATATTGGTTCTTTATGTGTACTTATCTAATAATCATATTGGGGAAAAAACAGGAATTGCATATAATTATATACGAAAACTAGCGGGCCCGGCAGACGTTGTCCCGCCCTGATTATAAAAAATCCTGGACAAATTATATACCAAAACGTTCCTCGTGAATCACTTTATCCACTGGTGAAAACCACATAAAGATCCGTTCAGTAGTTTTTGCGTTTATCGCGAATAGACAGACAGACAGACTGACGCGGTAGGGGACTTTCTTTTATACTATGTAATGTTTTTTTTGGCCCATGATTTTTTTGGAAAGGGGGGGCTGCCCTCGAATTAATTTTAAAAATGAGTAAAATTTGACCCCCAGGCTAAGAAAAAAAAAAATTTTTTTCATCTATGAATGATATACAGCTTCAAAAAATTTTGCTTTCATATCGTAAGATCTGTCTGATACTACGAATCTCATGTGAGTTCATGCTCTTTCCTTCCCGCTCCTCACCTCCCCGCTTATACCAAAAGCGCAGTACAAAGGTTGCGGTCAGACTATATAGCTATTGCTCGGGCCTCGCTCGCGTTAATATATATTTGTTCTATACCTCGGGAATCGTACTTTTTTCTGGATCAAGGGTACCCCGTATCCTTCTCTGTAGCTCTGACAACTTGTATACAATTCCATGATAATCGATTGAATAGTTAACGCGTGATAACATTACAAACAAGTTCACGTTAGCATATATAATATTAGTCGGGATATACACATATTTACTGAAAAAAAGACATCAAATTTTTGTGTAGTTTTGTTATTAGGACTATGTGGGTAAGTTTTCATTATGACAAAAGAAGTTTCTAGAATTTTATTTCATACATTTTGGTAAAAACTTTTTGAGTGAAGACCCATATGAGATATTTCTAAACTCAGTACTCAGTACAAATGTGTAACGATGCATTCGGGTGTAATCGTGAAATTTGTTTTCAGTGCCATCTGTCCGAACATTACGTGTACTACATTGTTAGGGATATACGTCGTAAATGTTTGATATATAGATTTTTATTATCAGCAAATTTGTTTATAACGCCACCTTTTTTAAAATTTTGTTCCGCGATAATTCGTAACTTAAAAAAAAGAAATATCTAACGTACATCTTCTTTTTAAAAATTGATGATTACTGCTTGCGTGACTATTTTATTTATTTAAAAATGTACAGTCCGCGCCAAACTTTTTGGTTGCTTTTGCATATTGCTGCACAGAACACAAATTTAGGTATAACTACCTTTATAAGTACTTCTTATATTGTATGTATAATATCGAGAAATCAAAAAATGTTAATTTTAGATTAGAAAATCTCCATATTAAAAAGTGAGTGAGTGAGATAGAAAACAGTAGAGAAATTTTCAAAAATATTAACAGAATTGACAGATTGACGATCAGTTGTTCTGTTGCCGTTCTGTCTCTCATAAGGTGGCCATGTTGAAAAAGTGCCCTTCTCTAAGCACAAAGTAATAGTTCCAAGACCTTCCAATCTTGTAAATATAATCTAAAATAACTGCTGTAAGAAACCGTGGAGTGTATTAAAATTCTCGTGAACTTTAAATAACACGTTTTGTGATTTTCGAGTATTTGCTCTTATAAAAAATTGAACAATAATAAATTATATTGCTACTGTAGCGCCACCCTTTTTTCAATTATTAACGTGGGGGAATCCCTTATGGATAAGCCACCCTATCGGGGGAGAGAGTGGGTTATGTCCGATTCGCACGGACTAAAACCCTACAGTGTACCGACCGACTGGGGCGGCAAGGGATCGAACTATGCTATGTGGAAGGTGGCCGCTGGGCTCCGTACTAATAGGGAGACAGACTGTGTACACACCAGCTGCCTCCCCTGGTCTGCCGGACCTGTGCAATGAGGAGATGGGATCCCGGCCCATCCCCTCAGGTCCGGCTACGGTGGTGGGATGAGGTGGGCAAATCGCCGTCTCCTTCCTCCGGTCCTCCGATGGTGGAGGGGGTCGCTCAGAGGGTCGTTTTCGTGAACCCTCTTCGTCGCCTCCTTTTGTCAAATGAAATTCTCGCAGAAGGGGGCCATCGCTCTCCATGCCCCCCCGCCGCCGGGGAGGGTGGAAACCAACCCGGGGGGGAAAAAACATCCCCCCCCCCCCGGGGGAGAAAGGGGGGGGGTTCCTCCCACAAAAAAAAAGGGGGGGGGGACCCCCCAAAAAAAACCGGGGCGGGGGGAGCCGCCCCAAAGGGAAAAAAAAAGGGGGCCCCCCCATGCCCCCCCCCAGGGCCGGGTGGATGGCGTCTATCGTATAACGCCCAGACCGACTGTAGCGCCACCCTAGTTTAACGCATTTGGACGGACACTTTTTCATACACAGTGATGGTTCTCCTTACCTCTACACTCCATATGTAAATGGAAGATTTAGTTTAATTTTCTTCGATAATACACCCATGCGAAGTTAGTTTAGTATATTTCGCAAATAACTATATAATTATGTATTAGTTTTTGTTTTGGCTGAAACTAGAAGAACAGCCGAATATACGTTCACGATTTTTTTGAAAATCGTGTTCAAGACACTCGTTGGTACATAATTGTAATAACTGGTAAGATGAGAGAACCACGTTTGTGTATAAACTCTTGTTTTTTTTTCTTAATTAGAAACGCGTTTGGAATTATTTGCTAGAATGTTATCGCAACGTGAAAAGTATTGCATGAACTCAAAAAGAATATATTACAATGTGTAATTCTTATAAAGCCGGTATTCCATTACACGATGTCACTTTGATCTGACACCTTCTTTGATACTAATAAAGCAAGTAAATAATAAAGGAAGTAATAAAGATTATTTATATTTCCGCGTCTTTAATATTGTCAACGAATTGCTTAATAACTTGTTGAAATACTAGCTAGTGTCTTTGATCTTTACTCTCGTGAATATGCTTCTTACATACGTTGTGATTGAGTTATGTGTTTTATCTGTATTTTTTGGAATTGTCGTCACTCGAATGATGTAACTACTCGAAAAGACGAGACGATTTATATATATTATTAGATATTATATGTATACGTATATTAGTGGTCTTCTAGTGCTCGAAATTCAACCATAATGAGGTGTATTCAATCCTTACTAATTATAAATACGATTATCAGTTTGTTACACTTTCATGCCTTATATACTGATACCGATGATTATGAAATTTTGTATATATGTTGCTAAGGGCACACAAAATAACAAAGGGTAGTTTCATCCCGAATAAAAATATTTTTTTTTACGAATAATTCAAATAAACATTAACACGAGTAAAACTGCGAGCAAAAGTTATTTATTTATAAAAATACAAACACAGATAATAGGTATGTCCAGTGAAGTTATGAAGAAAGGGTTTTGGTCTTAAGAAGGTTACCAGTTTATGGGTGATATCATTATTTGATGAATGTAGATTGTTATAATAATTAGCAACGAGTAGTCCTCTCTGTTAAAAACCTATTTAACATAATTTGTATTCCGCCCACTGGGTGGTTAAAACTTGGTATAAACTTGAAATGTGCTAAGTAATTTATGTTTATAAATGTACTAATATATAGTAATTCTTTAACTTAATCTTTAAATAGAGAAGAACAAGTTTTTACCTTGATAAACCACCCAGTGGGTGGAATCAAGTCGTTGACAATCAAGTTTTAACCCGTGTGAGTTCTACATGCATCTCTAATTATAGCATATCTTTGGGTGTACTTATACTCCTATTGAACTCGTGATTTAACTTTTTCTACAATTGTATATATATCATTACTCTTTAAACAGATAAGATGTAGTGAATATGTTAATAAAATAAAAAGATGATAAACTATGAATACAGGAATATTTTTTCTCACGAATTGAATACTCTATTGACCTAGCAAGGTCCTAACAGCTTCACCGGACTACTTACATGTATACAGGGATATTTTATTACCGCAATATATAGCGACACTTAGGGACTATGCATTTATCGTGTTATTAAGAGTCGTCGTTAAATGGAGAAAAGACTTAATTCGTCTTCATTACATAGTATAAAACAAAGTCCTCTACCGCGTCTGTCTGTCTGTTCGCGATAAACTCAAAAACTACCGAACGGATTTTCATGCGGTTTTCACCGGTGGATAGAGTGATTGCTGAGGAACGTTTTAGTGTATAATTTGTCAAGGATTTTTTGATAATCAGGGCGGGACAACGTCTGCCGTGCCAGTTAATTATATATAGTATTGATTACACTCAATATTATTTTAAGTTAAACTAACCAAAGTAAACGTCGAAGTTTTCGTTGAATGGAGTTTACACTGGATCTGGAACAATTAATTATCTAGCTCGTGTTGTAATTGGATTATTTTTTTATTTGTAATTTAGTATTAACTGTTTATCCCCTAAAAATCTTTTGCCAATTTTCAATTACCTGTGTTAAGTTAGCTGCTTAGGTCCTATAGGAAAGAGCAACGATAAAGCCTACATATATAAAACTTTTATAATTGGTTCAGCCGTTTCGAAGATTACCCTGGACAAATTGCAACAATTTTAATTTTCTTTACCTTTATATAATTTATACAATAATCGCTACTTATTTTTAAAAGACAATGACTGTCTGTCTGTCTGTTAGTTTTTGTACTCAAAACCCACTGGATCGATTTACATGACTCTTGTTTTTAATTTGTAGGTATATTCTCTAATAATATACGCATCTGAGTGCTGGGCGACGAGAGAGACGGATGAGAGAAAACTACATGTGACAGAGATGCGAATGTTAAGGTGGATGTGTGGTGTACCTAGAATGGATAAGATTAGGAATGAATATATCAGAGGAAGTTTGAAAATACCACCAGTAACAGAGAAGTTAAGGAGTAATTGGTTAGCATGGGTATGTCATGAGGAGAGATGAAGACCGTGTAACTAGAAAAGCTTTGAGTATGACGGTCGATGGATATAAGAGTAGAGGAAGACCGAAAAAGGTATGGATGGATTGTGTGAAAAATGATATGTGTGTAAAAGGTGTGAATACTGAGATGACATCTGATAGGCGAGAGTGGAAAAGGAAAACATGTTGTGCCGACCCTACTTATGTATGATAAGGGTTAGAAGATGATGATGATTCTCTAGTAATTTAGTATGTTTTATTGTTGAGGGTTTTTTTTTAATAATTACTAAGAAACAAGTAAACCTTCTATCAACAGAAATTATTTAGATTTACTAATTCCGATAGTTTAAGTAAGACCTATAAAATTAAAAGGTAACATTTATAAATAAGAAATTACAAAAATGTAAATGTTGTAAGTAAGAAGAGATAGCTTAGGTACTACTATATGAAACAAATTATGTAGTTACAAATAAATTTATTCGATACAAAATTACTGCTAAGTACATTTTATTTCAACCTTTTATTGAAACTATTATATACCAGTATAATACCTACTTCTTTAATTAACTGGATAATAGTTGTTCACAACAAGAATTACAAAAAATCGCCTGTGTTATAAATACGATGTAACCGTTTTTTTAATTCACGCCAGCGAAGTGGGCGGGCATAGGTAGTATGATATACGTAACAGAAAACGTAAATACTAGATTTCTTAAAAACTATAGTGAAAGGTGACGTTTCACATTTTTGTTAAATTAGCGGATACTTTCTTTTATCATATGCCATCTTACTTCATTTTTCCTATTTGTCCTTCTTTATACTTCAGTGTTTAAGTTTTTTGTAGAAGTCTTAAATAATCTTCACTAATATTATAAAGAGGAAACGTATTTTTGTATGTTTATTAGGAATAAACTCAAAAACTACTGGACGGATATCGATAGTTCGTTCACCGTTAGAATGCTACATTATCCCTGAGTAACATAGACTATATTTTTTATTAAAGAAAAATAGGGATCCCTACTAAAATTTCAATAATGTAATCCAAGGTATGAAAAAATTTGCCATGAAATGACTTTCATAGCATGCCCTGCGGAAACTATGCATGATAGAACAAAAATATTTTCTACAATATTAAAGAACATATTAATATTTATAAAAAACCTCATGGTACCATATGTCCAGCTATTGTGATTAAATTACTATAACTACATTTTTGAAAGAAATCTTAACAAAAACCATACCATGCCTAAAAGACCATGTTATTTATATCTCTATATTAACCCTTATCCAAATATTTTTTTTAATTTAAGATTGTCTCAGTACCTGTAGATAACTTTTTGAATTAATAAAATCAGTCATTGCATTCAAAAGATATTACGAGTTTTAAAATGTCAATGTGAACAAAATATGCCGCCCGCGTCGTTGCCGGGGTGTGGTTGTGTGCCGTAAGATTTTCGATTCTGGGTTGGATCGTGGGTACAAGATTTTCAAGACTAAGATCAGTTTTAGCCATTCCATATATGCTTAACCCAAATGTTTAAAACAATTGTCCACCCGTGCGAAGCCGGGACGGGCCGCTAGTCAATCTATATTTATACATATCATAAGAAAGTAAATCTAATGTGTCTGTACTTTTTAGATTTTTGTGCAAAAAAAAATTGTTGCAGATGTCTTGGAATAAGTAATAAAATACATTTCAATCATTTTTATGAAACGTCTGTCTGCCTGTCTATTTGTTTGAACGCGCACCACTGCTAAAGTACTAGGTTTATGATAAAACATTAGAAGCATATCATAAAGTATATCCCCGAGTAATATTTCGTCTTACTTTCCTTAAAATCGATTCGCTCTATCAAAAGTGATTGTAATCTTAATGACGACGCTACTTAAGTACGAAAGAAAAGTGGATAAGTGAATGGACTTAATACATTCAGATGATTTTATTAGTCACTGTATTTTTTACATTAGACTCCACGCGGACGGAGTCGCGGGCGTAACTAGCTTACTGTACGTACGTACATCAGACGATTGAACGTCGCCTCCATTGATAATCTTAACGACTCATCTAAATAAGTTATTGTTTGTAGAAACAATGCCAATGGATGTAATTAAATTATCTACGAACGTATCGTCGTAACATTGTCATTGAATGATATTACGACAAGGCACGATATAATTCAATTAACTCGTATCGAACTAGAAAATGGCCTTCGTACGCATCGTTATGTATCGTGTTCTGTAGCTCCGGAACGATAACCCTCAGTATACCACTACCGAACCGTTAGATGAAGAAATAAAACTCTAACAAGTGTATCTATGAACTTTAGTAAACAGTTATCGCTTAAATATTTCTAATATTGTGATTAATCTTCTATATTTATACTAACGTTATTATAAAGCTGAAGAGTTTGTTTGCTTGAACGAGCTAATCACAAAAACTACTATTCCGATAAAAAAAAAAAATTGTTAAAAAAAGGCTATATATCATCATGCTAGGACCAATAAGCTCTGAGTAACAATGAAAAATGTTTTAAAATCGGGGTATTTTAGCGTCACCTAGCCCAAAGTAACGACTCCACGTGGACGAAGTCGCGGGCAGGAGCTAGTAAATATATTGTAGAATGATAGAGGTCTGTCGTTGTGCGTGCATCGCTCAAAAGCTACTAGATAGATTTTGATTTTTTTTCTTTTACTTTTTAGATCCTTGGTTTTTAGATAAAGCAAAGTTATTAAAGTTTAAAGATTCAAGAATGAAGAGAAGTTTAAAGAATGAAGAGTGATGCGTATTTTCTTACCGTGTAGTAGTGGGGCAAGTGGTGTAGATCTTAAATGTTTCCCCCTATGTTTAATGTTAAGATAATAAACGACACAGACGAAGTATATCAGCTAGTAGGAAATGTTAGAATTCTCCTGTGTTCGTGGTTTTGTCAGGCTGCCTTGGGATTTTACTTGTCCTGTCATATTATTGTTACTACACGTCGTACTTTGAACAGCAGTCCCGTTAGGTTGTGGAAGTTCTAGAAATACTACAGTAGAGTCTCACCAAGTACTTCAGTAGTTCGATACGTCCAATATTCCGGCATCCTACGCTCACGTCTCCCTACTTTGGTTCACTTTTTGCTCATCGGTATCGGTATACACTGATAAATTATAACAATATTTATATTTTCCTTTCAAGTTTAAAATATGTATAGTATCTAAAAATGGCAAGTAAACGGCAGCATAACATTTTTTTCAAACCGTCCGATTTGGCTTGGAACACTTCACATATTTTTTCTATACAATCCGAATATTCTAATAATCCTTTGGTTTTCAATTGTGCCGGATTAGTGAGACTACTGTAACGACTACGTCATTGGGTTTATGTCTACACCATATATTAAGATGTTGGTCGTGGGGATAAATGAAGAATTCATTGGAAATATTATTTATCTGTCAGGCGGAGCAAATTTTCAAGAAAATCTGTCCCGGGGAGGAGTTCCTCCCCCGTGCCCCCGACCCAGAGGAGATCGTTTTCGAGGATGACGTCACCCACGGACCGGAGTTCCAGCGGGAGGAAGACGACGCTGAGGGGGACACGCCCAAGGAGTAATCCCCTAGAGAAAATTAGCGTTATAATTTTACTCCAGTACGTTAGAGCGTGTTGCTTTTAGGGTCTGTTTAAAATTATAGTGATTTTTAAAGACTATTGAATTCCGAGACGGGGGGAATCGTGGGGAGCTATTGTTTTTCGGGGTTTCTTTGGACCTTCTGAAAAATATTATAAATTTAATGGTCCAAGTAGCTTGGAACGGGAGGAAATTGTATACGGTTCTATTTTAAAAGGAGTATAAAGCGATTAATACAATCATATTGGTGATCCGTCGTAAGTGAAGTAGAAACGAAATTGGTATTTATCATTATCTCCCAAAAGCATGATTTCAATTAAATTCTATATGAAAAATGATAAATCAAAATTTACGATCAAATGTAGCAGTTATAATTTATCAGCGGAACAGTTTAATAGACAAATGCATGAGAGGCTAGATAATGAATTTTTCGCTTATCAGTATAAACAGACCCTGCCCGCCCTTCATGGACTTAGAAATAAGATTATAATTCACATAGCTTAACGCAATTATTTAAGAATAAACGAGCACTTATCACAATAAATTAAATTTATTATACTGTAGTTTACATATTATTAAAGCAAAATTGTAAAAAGATACGATTAATATATTTTAAACGTCTCACAAAATATCAGTAATATTCGGTATAATTATTTAAAATTTTAAGGTCTTTTTTCATATTTTTAAGTGCGAAATAGTGTTCATATAACACATATGTGTCTTTTATTACCGAATTAATTTTAATTACAAAATTAAATCGAGGCCAAATTTTTATTACCTTTTTAATTTTGTAATTACGGATTTATAATAATTAATTCTTATGATTATTAATCGTATATTTTTATTAATTTTGCTTCAATAAAACATATCACATTTTGCTTATACGCCGTCTAATTACTAAGTCCATGATCGTTGATTCGTTTCGATACCTTTAATTATTATATTAGTAATGGTTATTTAGACACGCTCGTACGTTCTCTATACGTTAAGATGTAATTAATAATCTCAGTAAAATTTTATACGCTTTGGTCGCTTGACTCGTGCATTCCGACTGGTGCGTTATGGAATTTTTTGTATCTTTAACTCTGTTTTAGTCTAAATATTGATATGAAAATCTTACATATATTGCACATTTGAATGGTTAAAAAAGGATATATTGTTTTTTTTTTACATTACATATGTCCTTATGATGTTATTGCTTCTTTTGAAAATTTTTAAAGGCATATTAAGTGTTGTTAACAGCTAGGTTATCTTGTTTCAGTCGGCAAGATTCAACTTATAGCATTTCTATAAAACTATCGGATGTATTGCTTTGAAATAATCAAAGGTTTTTTTTCTAATAAAAATACATGACAATTTAGTATTTATATTTAAATTTTTAAAGCTCTCTGGATTTTTTTATATGTCAATATTTTTATTATTTGAAATTATTGTAATCAAATATGGTTACGAATGTACTTAGTTGTTTAAAATCCAGTTTTTAGTGTTTGAACGCACCAGTTTAATTCATAGATTATAGCACGTATTTTTTATAATGTTCAAATTGTTTAGCACATATAATATTTATTATCGAAGCGAATAATTATGCCTGTGCAGCTTGTGCATTTATAATTCCAATAAATTGTGATTATTAGAATACAAAAAAATACTGTTTTATTTATCCTAGAACGATTATATGGAAATCCATATATTTTTAAGACGAATGTCAAACTCTTTTCTGTCCTTTTTTATATTCTATCATAATAACTATGACATTTATACGCTAGGAAATCTTAAACGTAGTAGTTACATGCTATTATGACACTGGCAGAATACGTATTTACGAGACGCCATTATTAAAAAGTTGAAGTTACGTGCTGTTAGTTCGGTGATGCTGTGAATGCCTATTAGACTAATAGCGTTAGTCAGTTCTGAAAAAAAAGGTCACATGCTCTTTGGTGGGAAAATTATACGATAATAATATGTTATATTATTATTTCTGAAGTATATAATCCACGCCAAACTATTTGACCGCTTTGTAATAGTCGCGCAGAACACAGATTTAGGTATAAAATACATATCATATGGATAACATCGAGACAAAATAAATAATGGCAACTTAACTTTTGATTTGTATTATAATGATGGTTATGTTACGTGCGAGCCCAGACTTACGGGTATATTCAAATAAAATAGGATATAATTTTTTTTTCGAACTGAGTACGCTATTGGCCTGACAGGCCTTTACAGCTTCACCAGATACCACTGAAAATCACATTCTCCCTGAACATTATATAGTTGGCCTTTATAAAAATAATTGCATGTGTATATACATGTATTTTAAACTACTCGTTATTTCTTGTTATAATTTGGGTTAGATTTAGGGAAAATAACAGGGGCTTCAACTCGGAGACACCCCAACACACAAAAGGAGATTCACGATATGGGTTATTAAATTTTTTCAATAAGAAATACATAAAACTGAGCTGAGAAAGAAAAATAAAAATTATAATAAGGAAGTACTTTTTTTTCATATTTAAAGCAAATTTATATTCAAAGTTATTCTGCAACTCTATTATCTTTATTACCTCAGAGCCCCTTAAATTTTAAATTCAGCTTTAAAATAATACATCAGATTCGAGTATTAATTGCCATTCAACATCATTTTAATATTTAAGAAGTCTCATGATATATATGTATACTAGTCCGGTTAATTTATTATCTAAGTAAGGTCACACACATGTATAATACAATCTCCGATTTATTTTAAATACAGTCCATTTATATTTTTCGTCTCTACATCTTACCTTCAGTTATGTGGGCTCCTTAGATATTGAGAATAGAAATCTGCCACTCTTATTGTATGTTTAGAAATAGTAATTTTGTATTCAGATATTTATTTAATAACATCTCACACAAATTAAATATATGTGACCTGTAAAATCAGAGACAGTAAAGTAGGAAGTAGAAAAAAATAAAATAAATAATTTACATTACATTCCAAATATCTCAACACAATTTTTTTTTAATAATATTGCCGAATTTCATTGGTTTTCATTAATCAAAAGGTGATAGATATGTTCATCATGATTATTTATGGATACATTTAAAATTTGTCAGTTTGCAATTATGTACCAAAGACCCACTTTGCTGGTTTTGATTGCATAGGATTTGTACATACAATATACACTTAATTGTTTAGGAGAATAAAACAGCACATACGCAAGAAGCCTTTTATTGTTAACAAGATTTCATAGTCTTATTGTAAATTATTTTACAGTGGAGTTCATGTCAAGTACTAACTGGATTTAAGGATAAATCTATTATACTCAATTACTTTACAACACAATTTATTTTATCTGGTCCATGTTACAAAAGCTTTTACTTACTAAATATACAAAATAACATATATGATTATTACAATTTTATAAGAGTTCTTTTTATTTCATACACAGGCACATATACAAATACTCTACATAACCGTTCATAATAGCTATCTAGACATCTTAGGATTTGTCATATAAAAGTTAAAGAAATGTTATGCATATATTATCACAATGGTATCTAAAATAACCTTTTCTCATATGAAAATAATCCATGTACATTACCCTCTAGTTGTGCCGAGTAAGTTCTTTTCATGAATCTAAGATCCCCGGAGTAGCTCATTTCACGGAGAATGTGTACAGACCGTGCACCTAAATCTTGGCAACTATGCTGCATCCCTGCTTGAAGATATGGCAAAAAACGGAGTACTGACCCCTTGTCAACTATACTACCGCTGACACCTTGTGCTACTCTATGCTTGTCAGTTTCTTTGTGGAAATAACGGCTCATTGCAGATCCTTTTCCATCTTTATTCTCCATAGCTTCCAAGCTACCCATGCCTCTGTATTTCTTGAGCCTAACTCCATCAGAGAAGAAATATTCTCCGGGAGCTTCAGATGTTCCGGCAAGCAGAGAACCCATCATTACGGTGCAAGCTCCTAAAGCTAATGATTTAACTATATGGCCAACAGACTGAATTCCTCCATCAGCTATTACTGGAACATTATACTGTCTAGCAAATGACGAGACTTGATATACTGCTGTAGCTTGAGGACAACCACAAGCCATCACTTCTTGAGTGATACATATAGATCCACTACCCATTCCAACTCTTAATGCATCTACTCCAGCATCAATTAGATTCTTGGCTTGCATACGTGTGACGACATTTCCACCGATCACTTGAATATCAGGGTAAGTTTTCTTGATATATCTAATCATTTCTATTTGATATATGGAATTACCTTGTGATGAGTCTAAAACTATCACATCAACTCCATTACTGACTAACAATTTAAGACGTTCTCTGTCAGCTTCCCTTGTGCCTATTGCTGCGCCTACCAACAGTTGTTTATTGGAATCTTTTGATGCATTAGGGTAACTACGAGCCTTTTTCAGATCAGTTCTAGCAATAAGAGCTACAAGTTCTCCGGCTCCATTTATTATTGGAAGCTTTCCTTTCTTACTCTTTTCGAGTATGTAGTTGGCATCTTGTAATGTTACACCGGACTGTGCAGTGATCATATCTTCAATTGGTGTCATCACCTCTTTTAGGCTGAGCTGTGGGTCTCCTTCCCTAAAGTCAATGTCTCTTGATGTTACAATACCTATGAGTCTGCCCCCTAACTTTCCATTCTCTGTAATAGGGTAACCAGTAAATCCGTTAGTTTTTTTCGCTTCTATAACGTCAGCTACTGTATTTTCGGGGCCCATGCATACCGGATCCCTAATGAAGCCATGTTTGTATTTCTTAACTTTGTGTACTTCATTGGCTTGGTATTCTGGTGTGCAGTTGTGATGAATTATGCCAATACCACCGCATAAGGCCATTGAGATTGCCATATCGGCTTCCGTCACTGTGTCCATAGGTGTGGAAACCAACGGGGCTTTCAGAGATATGTTTTTAGTTAGCGGCGATGTTAAATCTACTTCTTCCGCGGTGAAATCTATATAGCCAGGCAACAGCAGAAAATCGTTATACGTAAGGCCTTCGCTGTTAGCAAAAATCTCGGCAGCAGACAGCCCATCGTGAAGGTCGACATTAGCCTCACCAGACATAGTCGCAGTTGGCACACGTGATTCGTAGGAGGTAATTTTTAAGATTATAACTTACTTGTTCTTGTCGATTGAATAAGTGGTATTGTTATTATATGAATAAACTATATTTATTCAAAAGGAACACGCAGCCCGTACACGTGGTAATTTCAAGGTGTTCTTCGCTAGTGTAAATAATTGTATTACACTTTTATAATTCATAAAATTATCACCTTTGTTTATTTATTATTTAAATGTTTAGTTTGATATATCAGATTTACTCAAAAATAAATTTCCGAAAATATATTTCTTATAATAAAAAGCAACGAAACGTACACAAGTACGCCGGCTTCTTCAATAAAGTATTTTGACAGATTTTACTGAGTTTTGTCAACTTTTAACCTTTTGACATTTGGTATAGAGTAACCATCCTTGTTTGTATAATTCTACTAATTTGTAAGTAACAATAGACAAATTATATTTTTTTAACACATGATGTACTAAAATTACAATGAAAATTAAAAATTGTTCATCACTTTATAAATATAGGAAATGAAAACCTTGTCCTTTAGAAATGTATATGTATCATCTTATGATGTGCTCCCCAAAAATCTAAAGACAGTAGTAGTAATAATATTCGTCCAATAGGACAGACGAAGGAATTAATCCATACTGCCAGTTCTGAAGTTGTCAATATAGGTATTTCTTATATATCTTTTACCAATTTTCTTCCGTGTCCAAGTTAATATAAAGGCATAAGCGCCAAATCTTCTATATAATATTTCGTACATATTATTTTATCCATCTTTTTTATCTTAATCTCCTTGTTAATAGTAGCGTACCATCTTCTTTATGTGAATTATTTCGTTTCTCTCACCCAGAGTGTTTGTTAATTTCCAGAGTGTTTGTTAATTTCCATTGTCAAGTAGTTAATTCAAAGTTCTAACAAGATGGTGGCCATCTTGTTAGAACTTTCCATGGAGTTTTTGTGGCATCTCAGAATTCATGGTCCGTGGTATTATTTTCCATTCACTTCACTTATGCACAATGAACAAACCATATTACATAAAACTCCACCTATTTTACACAATATAGAGTCAAGTAACACAAGATTATGAATAAAATATAAAATCCACTACATGACTGACCAAAATCCCGCCAAAAACTCAAAAATCCAAAGACATTAATTTCATATGAAGGTAGCTCCCAAAACATACTATTATTTATTCAAATTTATCTGTGGTAATTCAATTATATCATCATTGGGTTCAACTCTGCCATGATTACAGGATTCTACTAAGTATTATATGCTCTTTGATAATTGGTCACACAAGTTATTAATATTTCTTTCCTCATTTTATAAGCTCTATTTACGCATCTGCCAGTTTCAAAGGCTTAATATTATCTCATAATAATTTGATTTGAAATTGTTTATATGTGTTATTTAGTGTTAATTGTTAATTTAGTATTGTTTTTTAAGTGGTTTTGCAAGCATATGTAACTATGCTAAAGGACATATTATTGAGTCAAAATATAAATGCGTTGACCGATATAATTATATACTTCGTAGTTCACAAAAGATTCTCTCGAATTTCTTGTTTTTTCCAACTGACTACGCTATTGAACTAGCAAGGTCTTAACAGCTTCACCGGACTACTCTCTCGGATTTCACGCGCGCTCTACTATATTGTGTTTAGAAAAAACATTATTTTTTTACCATTCCAATTTTAAATGGCTAGTGCATTTACGTACATAATAATATTTTATGCATTACAGAAATGCAAAAAAAAAATGCATGCCGTTGTACAGGACTGCGGTCTAAGCTTAAGTCTTTATAATCTATGGCTAAATCTTTGATATGCCCTTGACAGGGAATATAGGATACAGAATCATGTCCTAATTTTTAATTTATGAATATTTTATTGAAGATATGTACTTTTAATATAAATAATAATATTAGTATATATAAATAAATTTCAAAATTAAAAGAAAAATCTTTTTTTCTCATAAAATATTACAAATATTATTTACTAGCGGGCCCGGCAGACGTTGTCTCGCCCTGATTATAAAAAAAATCCTGGACAAATTATATACCAAAACTTTCCTCGTGAATTACTTTATCCATTGGTGAAAACCGCATAAAGATCGGGTCAGTAGTTTTTGAGTTTATCGCGAACAGACAGACAGACAGACGCGGTAGGGGGACTTTGTTTTATACTATGTAACGATTAAAACAATATACTTAATATATGACATAAAAATCAGTGAATTTATGGTATACTTGTAAATAGGTAGGTTTATCGTTGAAAAAGGTCCTTACCCCGACTTACCTGATTGGTATCATTTATCTTGTATGGCTGCGTTTAGGAATGTGATTTCCATATTGATTAGAATAAGTTTTTTTATTTTTTTATTTTTCATATCTGGCCAACGAACAGTTCGGTCACCTGGTGTTAAATGATCACCACCGTCACACTAATAGCACCAGAGGAGTCGAAAGTGCGTTGCCAGCCTGTGTTTCAGGGAAAGTTGGGGAAAGGAGGGGAAGGGGTGGGAGTTGGGCCTTCGGCGCTCTCACTGACCGAACGAAAAGCAACAATGCAAGCACTGTTAGTTCACGTCGGTTTTTTATAAAAGGGTGGTACTACCCCGGGCGAGCCGACCCATTCATGCTGAAATAATAAATATTAAATAATAACAAATAATAACTTCAGCGTGACTTCGTAGGTACAAAAAGCATTAGAATAACGAAATAGATGAGTAATTGTACACATAGTTATATAATTATTCTTCGCTTATATTTGTTTACATTTATAGATTTTTTTGTAGTGTTATTTATAACCACTAATATGTGGTAAAATAAGCAAAAGTGATGTTGTTATATAACATCGTTCTAATTAAATGCATATGTTTTATCCTACAAAATAATTATTGAAAAATATAGCAGGAGTAGCAGGATCCACAAACAAATCTTTAAGTTAAGGGTCATTTTTAAGGGTCATATTTAAAAGAAAATATTGTCAATTTACTATACAGTGATGGTTCGTACTAAGTAGGAGTAAGTACATGAATATTTTTAGACGATTTATAATATAATATTTTCTATATAATTATATGTAAAGGATCACCGGCCAGTACAACTATCACCTCCAGCAAACTCGTGTCAATGCTTAATGCTAAACAAAGCAGAATTTGATTATATATATTTTTCGGAAAAATAATCGACATTTCACGTCACTATTGTAATCTGTCAAAACGCATCATCATAGCTGTGATCATAGCATGCCGATAGGTACATTGCTTACACATGTCAATCGTCATGCCATAAAATAAAGAAGAAGAAGATATTATACAAAGAAATGTCATTTTTAGTTACCAATATAATCGAAATTCTATAAATGACATTACGATTCAAATGTTATATATTAAAACATTGTAAAATATATAATAATTTTATTAATTTACTTTGTTTACATCATGAGTACATTATTGTAAAGAGAAAAACAAAAGACCTTTAGTTCTTCGCGATGATATTTGATATATAATCACTAAAATAGTCCGTTAACGATTCTTTTAAAGTAATCATCTCACATTATCCCGATCACGCATATGTCATTGACAATGATTATTCTTCTTCAACACATTTTCCGTTTATCCTCACGTACCCCGTGGGACACTGGTCTCCAGTGAAAGCAGATCTCTCATCAAATGTCACTTCTGTATTATTAATATTTATTACAGTCTTATCTGTTGTCACTTTGGTTTCATTCGCCGATTTCAGATCTTCAGGTTTCGTGGACCGTGTTGAATTTTCTTCACTGATGTTATTGCGATTTAGATTGCGTCTAACATCCTTGGGATGGACGATTTTTGGTCTGTTTGAAGACATATCGAATATGTGTGTGTTTGGATATGCTTCGTGCTTTTCCTCGTTCGTAGCGATTGGCCGCTGTGGCGAATTGTTAATGGTGCATTCAGGTGAAACTTCAAGCCGCGGTAGTTGCAATTCCCGACTAATTTCTCTGTTGCCGGCTGGTCTCCGATTCAATGGTAATGTAACAGGTTGTGTGCTTATAAGCGACGACACGACCGGTTCCCGAGCGTGCAATTTACCTACTGCCGTTACTAGAAGAGCTATGAGTAATACAATCATGACCGGCTGAGCAGTACTTAGGGGAACTTTTAGTAATTACAAATAAATTTAGTTTACTGTTTACGATGTTCGTTAAGGAGTAGTTGGAACGACAATAAGGAGTATTGTTCGAGTTGCTTCACGCTTTTCGCACTTAAGGCGAAGTCAATCGATATTATAATGATGATGTCTTACTCATTAAATATATCATCATATATATTAATACGTGAAGCTTAAACTTTGTACCCCTTTTTAAGGGAATTGGACAAACGGATGAACGTGAAATTATGCATAGTTAAATTTTATATGGAGGAGAAGTGCAGAAAGCTACTTTTTTATATAAAATGCATTACAAGCATATTAAATTAATTAAAATATACATTACTCACACTACTGCTCAAATTTTACACAACATATACACACATATAAATGGAAAAGTCATTTAGACATCCGTCAAAATGTCCATCACTCTTACGTTCCAATATTTTACCTTTTCAATATTTTTAACATGACTGACGTTGCATGCACTTTGAAAAAAATTTTTTTTGCTCATGAAAGTAATCCATGACTTAGATCTCCGCGGTTACAATGATACAGTTCAACCTGATGTAGCAATTATATTTATTACAGTTGATGATAAATTTTGAACAAAAAGGAATTCATTTTCAAAAGTTTAATGACAGTATTAAAAACTTCTTTGTTTTGGATTCATTATTTGATTCTATTGTTTTGTGGATTTTCTTGCGGTTTTCACCAGTAGATAAAGTGATTCATGAGGAATGTTCTAGTATTATAATTTGTCAAGGATTTTTTTATAGTCAGGGCGGGACAACGTCTGCCGGGCCCGCTAGTAACCTATAAATCATAAAAAAATGTATGAAATATATCTCTTTTGAGTTATAAAATATTGAAACTAAAGAAACTCTATGAGATTACAAAATTCTATGAGGTGTGAAATTTTTTATGTGTATTTATGTTTCGGTTTACAATATTTTCCTATTGGGAATTACAACTAGATTTCTCTATTGTTTCAGTAAATTATAAGGTTACATCAGTTAAAATTTACTAAATCGCATAAATAAATAGTTTTTTTTAACAACAATCTATAACTCAATTGTTATACTCTAGTCCTCGTAATAGATCAATAAGATTATTGTACTTAACATTTTTAGAAAATCTCAGTTTCAATAGATTTGTCCCACATCCTAATATTCTACTGGATATTATAAAATGCTTGTCATATTTTCCTCTCTATTTCTTATATAATTCTTACTTGTAATAAAGACTTATCTACCATATTTTATGTAATCAATTAAAAAAAAATATTTTAGCTAACATACACAAAAAAATCTGAATGGGTTATCCACGAAGTTTCCAGAATTGTAATATATGCTGCAATAGGTTAATTCTAGGTGTTTTAACAGTCCCAAGAATCGTATTCATCA
Source organism: Antheraea yamamai (assembly GCA_036509395.1). Taxonomy (NCBI): domain Eukaryota; kingdom Metazoa; phylum Arthropoda; class Insecta; order Lepidoptera; family Saturniidae; genus Antheraea; species Antheraea yamamai. The sequence continues at coordinate 17,865,503 of AP028436.1, read as the reverse complement.
AAATTATCATTAGGTAGTTACTAACCATTGGAAAGTCTCATAAATGCTCATTTAAAAAGCTATGTCAACTCGTTTACTCTTCTATTTCAATTATTCAATAACTCATTAATACATTTAATAGAATAATTCAGTCTTCTCCTTAAGTCTTCTAGGTTATATAAAGCTAGGCAAACTCAAGACAAACTTGTAATTATTGTTTTAACAATGGATACGTAAGATGAACTATACTTACCGAATGGAAAAATACTGTTGGGGTTATGAGATTATTAGTTTATGTAAAAAAATGTATTCTAAGTGCAGAAACATTGACCTTTAAGTAAAATATTTTAAACAAAATAAAATAAAGTATTTGAATCTGTAGGATATAGACATAAATCGTAATATATGTAACTAGCTGACCCGTGCTCACTGGCTTGGGCGGTAAACATTTATACAAAAACTACTTTTTGTGACATAAATATAAAAGTTTGACATATGCTATCGACTTTTTTATAAGCATTATCAAGCTCTAGAACTCAATCACATATCTCTCATCGTTAAGGCAGCGTTCGTAAGAAACATTTTCGTTCGACCATTATTTCACCGACTTACTTTGCAAATCCGACTACCACAAAAAAGTCTTTTTAGGTTAATATATAGTCCATAACACTCACAAATAATGTGGCTTTCTATTGGTAAAAGAATTTTCAAAATCGGTTTAGTAGTTCCTGAGATTACCCCTTACAACCTCACAAAATCATAAACTTTACCAGTAGTCCAGTGAAGCTGTTAAGACCTTGCTAGGTCAATAACGTAGTCGGATCGAGAAAAAAAAATACAAACTTCACCTCTTTATAATATTATTATAGATATATCGTCGTAACAGATATAAGATGAGGTTAAAATATCAAAATAAAATTAATATATGTCTACTTTATACTAATAAATATAATTATAATGTTTGTATGTCATTTTGTTCACGAAATGAAGCCTTATATCTTGATCTTATAAGATTATTTTTGTATACTGCTTTTTTTAAATTTTGTTTGTCCGTTTATTTTTCGTATTTATCTTAGAAATAGCGGTCGGTTATGTAGTAGAGAATAATCTAAAGTTTGTGCTGTCTCGACGACCATTGAATTTTTCTTATTTGACTAGATGTGTAGTCAGAAAAGAGGGAAATTAATTCAGTAGCCGAAGGGCATAAAGTTGCAGGCATAGATAGCTAGTTTGATTTTATTAATGATATGCACTAAATCACTAGTACATACTATATTTCTTTAAAAAATAATATAAAAAATAATCAGTAACATAATCAAATACTCCATCATTAATAATCGTTATTGCTATAAGAAAAGTGTCGTGGGGAGTAAAAATATTTGTTTACAATATGTAAACAGAATATACTAGGTGACTGTTTAGACACTAGCAATATTTCAGTAGGACACACTGCACTCGATTTTCATTCTAAATCAATTTAAAAAATAAGTGCTTAATATTTGACCTAAATATCTAAAAAAAATACAAAAATTATACATAATCCTCTACGTGTCGAAATATATAATATCTAAGTAAAATAAAGCACAGTGCCAATGACCGTCGGGTGATTTCACTTTCATTTGAAAGGGAACGTCAGGAATAAAACAAAAGGGTTTTTTGCCTATTTTACTATCGAAAGTTATTAACTCCAAGTCGCCCATTGTAGCTTTCGGCACTGGTCATTGAACTTAGGTTTTACTATTTCATTTATACTTGTAGCTATACTTTTGTAAGTCTTAGAACAAACTTTAACTTAGGTTTTCTTGGTTGTTTATTAGTATTTGTTTTAATATTATTATTTCATATATTAAACATGACCATGAAGCGTCATATCCTAGAATACTGCGAGTGTCTAAACGGTCACTTGGTATGTATAACGCCGTGGTGGTCGAGTGGCTTGACTGGTAGAATATCAATCCGAAGTCCGCAGGTTCGAACTCCGGCATGTCGGAACGAATTTTTCGGAATTCGCATACATTTACTAATTTAAATTGGTAACAATATCGGCTGACGGTGAAGGAAAATATCGTGAGGAAATCCGAACCTGAGAAACGTTCTTGTAGTACCACTGTATGTGGGAAAACATAGAACTATGGATTTCTCAGAGTTTGAAATCGTCAATACGTTATGGGCTGGCTTAGTGATTTAGGAAAATCTCTTCTAGGCTGATGATGATAATGGTGATATCAGAAATATATAGTATAAATGAAGCATGTTTTTAATTAAGAAAAATGCAGTATTTAAGTTTGTAGTGTGTCTCGATTCGTGTTATTTAATGTAGCCATTAGGTGTCACACCTTCACTTAATACTAAGCTAAAGCCGTGTTCTGAAGTGTGGATTCGTTTTAATGTATAATTATGTCATTTTTTTTTTTTTTTTATTATAGGAGGCAAACGAACAGGTGGGTCACCTGATGTTAAGTGATCACCACCGTCCATAGACACTTGCAACACCAGGGGAGTCGCAAGTGCGTTACTAGTCTGTGTTTGGGGAGGGGCAGGGGGAGAGGAAGTGGTCTTCCGGCGCTCTCACTGACCGAACGAAACGCAACAATGCAAGCAATGTTACTTCACGTCGGTTTTCTGTGAGAGGGTGGTACTACCCCGGGTGAGCCGACCCATTCATTCTGAAACTAGTAATAGCTTCAACGTGGCTCTACCATCTACAAAATCCTATACATATATTATCTATAGTCATCTGTAAATGTGTATATAAATATAAAGATCGAAGTCAGTCGTTATGCGTGCATCATTGTTGGATAGATTTGGATATTCTTTTTAGTTTTACTCCTTAGACGCTTGATTCTTATATAAAAAAAATATCACATGTAATTTAGAATTTACTATGATTTTTGTTAGCACTTCAAAAGACTAAAGAAATTTTATTAGTGTTTTAAATTATTTTCTCTAATATCATAGAAGATAACACAGACTTTAAATTGCGCACAACATAAAAAGGTATTTGTATGATGTTTGTGAAGATATATATTTTTTAACGTTTATAAATATAGTAGTGCGTTATTTGTTCTGACGACTGGGTTGTGAACTATATAAAGAAAAAAAAGTTGAAGCAGTCATAAGGACTGCTGATAGAAGTGAAAATTCAAAACAATGAAGTAACTGTGTTTTATTTTTATTATAGTCTAACTTATTTAAATTTCATAATTCGTAAATTGAAATTCCTAACATTAGTCTAGTTTTCACTTCTATTGTATCCGAGCAATAATTTTATTAAATATTTAATTTTTGTGCAGTTTATCTATACTATAATAAAACTGTAGCAAGGTCAAATCTGTACATTAAATATTTTTTGAAAATTTTTATCGGGGTAGACTTTGTTATCGATATAGAAGCCAAAAATAATCTTTTTCAATTTTTGTCTGTCTGTCTGTCTGTCTGTCCCTGTGAACACGCATCACTCTGAAAGTACTGAACCGATTTTGACGAAACTTGGAAGTGTAACTAATATTCGAGTACATCTAGGTACTATAAAACGCAAGGGATTCTCCAGGATCTGCCTGTTTGTCTGTCCCTTTGAACACGTACCACTCTGAAAGTACTGACCAATTTTGACGAAATTTGGCAAGTGATAACTAATATTACAAGGTACATCTAGAATACTTTTCTATAGAGGGTCTAGGATACGGACGAAAGTAAAAATTTGTGTTATGAATTTTTGATGGATTTTGGTAAATTTCCATTGTGATATAAATAGCTGACAGATTAGCTAAAGAAGATAGGCAATATTTCCTAAGTTTTAAAAAAAATACAAAAAAAAAGATCGCGGGATACGAACCGTCGGCTCCGGCGGACCATATAATGTCAAGTGCGTTATAACTGAGCTACGCCTATATGACGTTCCTTGGTTTTCATATATGAAAAAAATTTGGAGAACGCTGGTTTGTAAAGGTAAAAGGTGGTTCTAAATAATGTGTTTGTTGTGAGTGATTATGTTCAGTAGTGTGTTTTGATTTTGATAAGTGTTTTTAAATGTTGTTGGTTTGAAGTGTTGGGTTAGGTTTGTGAATCTAAGATTAAAATAAATCAGTTGAGGTGTTGCAGTTTTTTTTTTTCTCGAACTGCCACGCTATTGCCTAGAGGTCTTAAAGCTTCCGGATATGTTTGCAGTTCTATGTTGTATTTTCTAATATTATAATGAGTGGTAAGTTTTGTTTTCGAGGAATGCTTGGTACTACTACTGGTCCGATTTCAAAAATTCTTTCACTGTTAGAAAGGTATATTTCCCAAGTCAGTATTAGTAAAAAAGGTGGTTTGTATGTAAAAGTAAAATAAATGGACAAATTAAAATTGAATGCAGATTTACGTTACTTTACAAATTCTTATAAAACAAACAACTAAAACAAAATGGAAATTGAATGTAGATAAAGTTCAACTTTTACAGTATGTTACGTGATGAAGTCTACATATGGGTACTGGGAAGACATTTCTCGGCAATATATGTAAGTTAGTTTTGATCTTCACTTTGATGATACTACTTTAGGTAATGCTGCGAACAGATTCTAGGCTTATTTTAAAAGATTTCTCACATACCAACTGGGTATATGTTTGAGTGAGTCCCTGGATAGTTTGGATTCACGATTGGAAGTGCTGGATAACGCTGCAATAGGGTTTTAGGTTTTTTAAGATTATTTGCGTTTAAAAATACAATTGAAACCGGTAATAACCGATTTGGTGCAGACGAAGTTGCACGGGTCAGCTAGTTAATTAATAAAACTGTTCAATTCTATATGTACATAGGCCGCTATACTACGCGTCGCTAGTCTGCATCTGGCGCAAGCGCAATACTCCACAAATATGTGACGCGAACCCATAAGTTTTTCCCCTACCTAAAATCGCTTAACATGACTAAATAAGTTAGTTTCCGGAAAAAAATAATTGTGTTTCCAGAAATAGTCGCATAAGGCGTGGTTATTCCAAATGGTCAACAATTATTGTATTATTAATTCAAGGTTCTTCCAGTTCATCTATATTTATGTTGTTTGTTACGTCATTCTAACGCGAGATGCATAAGTAGGTATAAATCAAAATATAATGACTGTACGGTCACGTCGCGTCGTGGCGCGTACTTGTGCTTCAATACCAAGGTCCCACTCTGTACAGTCATTACAAATTATAATAAATTGTAAACAATACCTGTATAGTAAAAAAACCAATAGCCTCTCGTCAACTTTTCACGTTTATTTTAACGAACGTTTGTTCTTCTAAGAACCTGAGTGGAATTTTTGATATATTTTACTTCCGTAGTTGAATATTATTCTGATTGTATTATTTTTAAAGTTTATAATATGTAAATAGAAGCGATTATAGTTTAGTTGATAGCGTGTTCGGACACAGCCTTGATGGACGTAGGCTCGACTACTAACAGCAAAATCGGAGCTTTCGGTGAAGGAAAAGATCATGCTGAAATGATGGCATGGTCGTATGGCTTTTTCTAAGTCTGCCTGCCTAGCTACCACCCTCAAGTTGTAAATCTATTGCCAAGCACCTGTTGGTGTGTTACGGCAACTGAACTGGACAGCCAGTCCCCTTTAGGTTCAGCGTGTTTATCATCTTAGACTAAGTCATCATCCAACATCAGATGTGACTGTTTTTAAACTCTAAAACCTATACGGTTTATTACAAAAAAGTTAAATATGTATTGAATACTTGCTTTACAAAGGTTTCGAATTAAATGCACCGCGGTTGCTGAATGTTCGCCATCTTGCACTTTTGTCTCGCTTTGGTTACGTTAGGTTAGACTTGCGAAAAAGGATAGCGCGAACTTGCCTTGAGCGAGAGCGGTGCATTTATTTCGAAACCTTTTTAAAGCAAGTATTTAACTTTTATAATAACACCGATAAGGTTTTGTAGAATTTAGTAGGTGGTTGAGCCACGTTGAAGCTATTAATGGTTTCAGCATGAATGGGTCGGCTCGCCCTGGGTACTACCACCCGACCCGCAGAAACAGCGACGTGCAGTAACAGTGCTTGCATTGTTGCATTTCGTCAGTGAGATCGACAAACACAGGCCGGCAATGCATTTGCGGCTCCCCTGATGTCGCTAGTGTCTATGGACGGCAGTGATCACTTACCATCAGGTGACCTACTGTTCGTTTGCCTCCTATGATATAAAAAAAGGTATTAAAAAAATACAAATATCTTTATTTCTAAAATTCTTTACAAAGTATTAATCTTGACTATGACCCCAAACTAGGCAATGCCTGTCTTATGGAAGCCTTATACTTGATTACAGTTTGCCTTAAATTGATGGTGGCACGTGTTGACTTGACGTTTAGAGGAAATTAAATTTTAAGAGAATTAAAGTTAAGAGGCAACAATCTTTATAGTAATTAAATAAATATTAGAGTGTGTGTGTAAACGTGTACCGAAGAGATGTAAGGACAGAGGAAGTGGAGAAGTAAAGTACGGAAGGCTGACCCCCCAGGTACAATACGTACAGGAAGGAGAGAGAGAAATTTGAGTGTGGTGTGTGTTATTATGATGAGTGCGTGTGTAAACGTGTACGTACGTGTATGTGCTCGGATGTTAGATATGTATAAGTTTTGGGATGCTAATAGAGTATCTTGAGTAGATTTTCCGTCTGTTAACAGGGAATGTTCTGATGTTGATATAACGTATGAAGTTGTAGTCGTCCACGACTGTAGCTACTTTATTGTAGACGTTGTGGACTTAGTTAGGCATTCTTTGAGTAAAACATTATTTAGCAGCTGGAATGGGCACGTTAAAGATGCGTTTTTTTAAACTAAGAGTTAAGATTGCCAATTTTTGCGTACGTGCGTGCGTCATAGTGGTAGTTTTTAAAATAAATAGCTTGCGAACGCTTAGGACAGAAGCTTCTTCATACAGTAACTCAGTCGGGTACCTGTAAAAGAGCACGTTGCGTTGCGTTGCCCTCCTTCGAGTTCTAGCATGTTAAAGCATCTCCACCCCAAATGCCGACACAGTAATGGAGAATCGACTCGCAAAAAGAAACATAGACCAGTTTTAGTGTTTCAATTAGCGCGCTATCACAAAGTAACTTCAACGTATATTCACCGTGACTGTTTAAAGAGTGATAACCTTCATTCGTGTGATAGTTCATGGTCACATTTAACATATAAAATAATAATATCAAAACAAATACTAATAAACAACAAAGAGAACCTAAGTTAAAGTTTGTTCTAAGACTCTCTAAAGTATGGGTACAAATTTAAATAAACCTAGGTTGAATGACCGGTGACAAAACCTGCGAGCGGCGTCCCAGAGTTTATAACCTTCGATAATAAAACGGACAATAAACCCTTTTGTTTGTTCAAACTTATTATCCTTTGTTAGTTGGTTGGCTTCACCTTCACTTCACTTTTACTACTCCCGACGGTTATTGACACTGTGCTTTAACATAGACGGGTAGAGGATGGACTATAATTTTTGTATTTTCTAGATAATTGGTCAAATATTAAGCACCAATTTTTTTATTAAATTAGAACGAGTATCAAATACTGAGTATCCTGTAAAATTATTGCTAACGAGTAAATTTTCGTACTAGTTTCGATAAATCTGAATTGTGTTGATTGAAATTTAGGTTTGATCTATGGTAACGCCAAGTTATTTTATATGCTCGACACGTTCGAATTGACCGCAGCTACAATTAGTGTTGGTATATTTTAAAAGATCACATTGGAGATCTCTTATTTAAATTCCTATGTCAGGTGGGTTTCTTATTGTTAAATATTATAGATATATTATTGAAATATACAGTGATTAAATACGTTAAGCTGGTGTTCCTACACATTTTTATTTTTACACTGGCTCTCCAATGCTATTTCTAGAATACATTTAAAATTATTTAGCATTAAATTGACAACTTGAAATTTTCAGGAACACAGGCACTAATACAAAATACTTCTTTTTATTGAGACCCTTTATGAAGCCGATACAACTATCTCCCAGGCCGGCGAATGAGTGCAAGGATGATCTTCCCGACCGATCTCTTTGATTCAGCCATATTATCAGCCAGCGTAAGCAAACAAGTGACCGCCCTTTCCTCCAACTCGCTGCAATATATATTTTTATAAAAGGTTTCTTCATTCTAACTTATTTTAGCTTACTTTCTTCCTACCATAACTTTAGTCTTACGAAGATGTTTTCGTAATCTCAGTGTTGGTGATTGCGATGATCGAAGCAGTATACGAACATTTTATGACGCTGCAATTCGTCCCTTCTATGTACATCATGCTATTTTAAAAACCTCGTCACTTGACTTCCATTGTTCACAGACGAGGCCTCGATGCGCAATCGTACATGATCGCGGGAACGAGCGATCCCAGCATAGCAGTTTGTGTGACTAGCATGATTATAAGTTCTCTGTTTGGATGTTCCATAACTATATATATCAAGCTTATAATAGCCATAAACACACGCTGTGCCTAGCTCGGAAATGAGTGCACTTGTGTGAAACTTTAAAAGTATATCGAACTATCTTTTGCTCGCTGCTTCGTTCGTGTTAATTTAACTCGTTAATTTATATCTGTGTGACCTTTTAAATTGCCTTATTTATGTTATTACTTGTGTCAGTTCTTGTGTTAACTGTAAGATCACCTTTTATTTTAAAATAAAATAATATTTGAAAGGTTATAAGCTTGGAAATGAATGGATTTGTGTGAAACTTTAAAATTATATCGAACTATACTTTACCCGCTGGTTCGCTCGCGTTAATTTGAAAGGTACTCTATGTCTTTTTTTGTACTCCTGACAACGTTTATTGAAAATTGCATTGTGGTCGGTTGAGTAGTTACGGCGTGAAAGCCAAAAAAAAACAAACCTACTTTTGCATTTATAATATTAGTTACGATAACCAATAAATAATTTTTCAAAAAAAAATAAACCGCCTTCGATGTGAAACACAAATAAGGCACTAAAAAGCGAAAAATAACTGAATTATTAAATTAACCAAATTAAATAAAAAATATTGATATTCTCACTACCTAATAATATATTTGAAGTCAATGTCAACCTAAATTCATATCATCTACATACAACGTTTTGGTCCACTCTCGTCTCCCATGATGTATATCTGTATAGTATACATATTTTATTACCTGCAACAAATTTGAACTGTAGGTTGGCATCGACTTCAAATATATTATTAGGTAGCGCGAATATCAATAATTTTTATTTAATTTGGTTAATTTAATAATTCAGTTATTTTTCGCTTTTTAGTACTTTATTTGTGTTTCACATCGAAGGCGGTTTATTTTTTTTGGATTTTTTTTTTATTTCTCCATTTTTACTGTCCATAAATATATCTGGTTTCTAATGGGTATAATAAATCGGTTCCAATTTCATGAAAATACGTAGATACGAAGTGGGTGAAAATCAAATAAACGATATTTCACCCCCTTAGGGGTTGAATATATTCTTTAAATTTATATGGGACCACCTCTGAATATAACCAATTCAAATAAAAAAAGAATCATTAAAATCGGTTCATAATTGACGGAGATATCGATTAACATTCATTTTAAAAAATACATACAACCGAATGTAGTAACCTCCTCCTTTTTCGAAGTCGGTTAATAAAACACTAAGGTATTCATTAGATTTTTTTTTTCATGAGAATAAAGTGTAGTATAATTAAATCGGACAGAAGAAACATTGGTTGTTTTTTCTTGGAAAATCTATATTTATGGATACACGTATTATGTTTCATCATGCTATGTTATTAATTATGATGAATTACGTGTTACGAACTACCTGTTTGTATCTGAACAATTAAATTTACATTTAAACAGAATGAGGAAAACAAAAATCAAACGATGAGACGAATTCACCTTTATAGTAATACTAGCGGGCCCGGCAGACGTTGTCCCGCCCTGATTATGTAAAAAATCTTAACAAACTATATACTAAAACGTTCCTCATCAATCGGTGAAAACCGCATGAAAATCCGTTCGGTAGTTTTTGAGTTTATCGCGAACAGACAGACAGACAGACGCGGTAGAGGACTTTGTTTTATACTATGTAATGATAATATAAGAACATTTTTTTTATCTGTACTATTATTTGAAAGGATTTGAAAATATATAGTTACCATAAAATATGTGACGTTCAAATAATAAATTAAAGGAATAGCGATTCGTAGTCTGTTGTTTTTAAATCTGGGAACGTTATAATTTTACAAAATTCCTATATTAAGATTAAAAAAATTCATTACCGAATAGTTGTAAAAAATATGGGAGAGAACACCGGATAAATAGCACTATGAAAAGGAAAATGAGGAATGAATAATGTATTGATTGAAAATGAATTTAAAATCATATAGTTTATTGTTTAGAATTGAACCCGTGCTATCCTTCGACAAAACTCTATGCTCAGTATTAAATAAGTATCGGAGTCTAAAGTCTAAAGTCAATAATAAACCAGGAAAGAATTTTGGCTCGCATGAGAAAATTGACTTAAAGTAAGTTATCCACCAAAAGAAATGTTTCTGTTATTTTTTATTAGTGTATACGTAGGAGTAAGTTACTAATGTAACTATAAAAAAGTACTATTGATAAAAATTTAGTTTAGTATAGTTTTTTATACTTTTGTTTGAATATCATTTATATTTGAATATGAAAATATAAAAAAAAAACGTTAGAAATAAAAAAGTCTAGACAAGAATAATACTGAAACAATTATTAGCATTTTAAATTTATTCGGACTCACAGTCATAGTTTGTCTATATTGAATCTACAATAATAAACGATGTAAAAGTGTTAGAATTTTTATTATATGAGAGCAAATCATATTCCAAATATATGAATAATTAATCCTCTTTAAATCGTACATCTATGGGAAATTCTTCGTCGTCCTCCTTTGCTGCTTTAGGTTTGTCCTCTGTCTCCCTTTTCGGGTATTCAACGTGAATTTTATCACCTCCGTATACATATTCATTGGGATTTAATGGAACAAGTAAAGGTTCATCATCTTTCTCCGTTTTTTTATCCGCGACTACTTTCTGAGTGGTATATTGAACTTGATTGGCTTCATTTGGATTAGGCGAAGCGTTATTATTTTGATTTGGTACTCTTGGATTTTGCCCGTAGTTGGGTTCATTCGGTGCTCCTACGTTCTGATTACCGTTCCCAAAATCTGGATTATAGTTTTGATTATTATGGTTTCCATAGCTGGGTCTGTTATTTTGACCTTGGTTGCCTTGTGGTCCAATGTTATTATTCACATAATTGGGGGGATTGGGATGCCCAACATTGTTTGGATTATTATTATTCCAGTCTCCATTTTCTTTTAAATAATTTTCTTGAGGATTGTAGTTTTGTGGTTCGTTTTGATTTTGAGGGCTAGTTTGGTCTTTGACAATAACGACGATAGTTTCTTTTGGTTGTTCTGGTTCCTTTCTACGATTCTCATGTGGTTTTGCCCCAAATAGAATAGTACTCGCAACGTTGTGTATTCCTTTATGTACCTCGAGTGCGCTATCAAAAAGTCCTTGCAGCAAACTTCCATTACACTCATAGCTGATAATAAGCAAAACAAATATATATATTTTTTTCATTGTATAATTCAAATATTATTTGATTTTAGCTTTAGTTTGACTCAGTTCGACGTACTCTCGTGAACGACTGGCGAGCTCATCTTCAAGGCACGCTTCTTAATACTTGTAGAAACCTGTTTCGGACGAATACGCTTAGTAGGTATTATAAATAAGTTAGCGAACTCATTAGAACTGTAAATGAGGTGAACTCCTCGGTATGTAATATATATATTATGTAAATTCCACTTCACTACTTTTATATCAATTTATTAACTAACCTCGTATGATTTTTTTATAAGCGGAGCACTGTACAAACGATTGACAAGTTTGCTCTCCGTAATTACAGTGTACATACTACAAAGCAAGTAGGTAAACAGTTTCTTACATTGATCTATAACAATAGTACATGTACGAAGTTCCTTTTATAGTTGCTATTATTCACAATGCTCGTGATTCCGGATGTCGATCTATTCGTCAATATCGACGTGATTTCAATTTTCCTCAATGTTTTGTTAGTGATCTGGGTGTCACTGTGTGAGTGGTATAATCGTAGATGATATAATATATCAATCAGTGGGAGGTCACCTTAACTGAACTGAGGTTATTGAGATGTGAATGGTGTTAGACAATATTTTAAATTATTAATTCTAAAGACATGTAGATATTATTATTTAGAATAGAATGTATTTAAAATGTTAAAATCCAAATTAAAACACAGGTATTTCGATAATCCTATTTGGCATTTGCGAATTCTATTTTGGAATCAGATGGGATACAAGTTTGAGACTTGTCAGACAGGTCGAGGATCTGCTTGGATATGCATTATTGCAAGTTGACCAATTAAAAGGAGACGTAAATTATTACAATCTGCGTTTCAAAGATGAGAACTGCTTAATAATAAAAAACTGAAATCTTTGGCAATAAAAACAAAATACCAGTGTAACGTTTAAGATATACCTACGTATGGATTATATATGAATAGGAGAAGATGAAATAGTCCAGCCCCTTATTCTTCTCTATAGTAGCTATTGACTAGCATTAGTGTTACCAATAAAAAATTGAAAACAGTTTCTTTTACCATAACATCGACTTTATTATATTTATTTACATAAATTAATAATTTTCGTTAGGCTCGCATGCCGGTACACACGTGTGTCTGAGGAATTCTTATATGTATGAATAGCTAGCTTATTTTAACTGAGACAGATTCGAGAAGTTGCATCCAAGGCAAAAGCCCGAGTCGAGCTTAGGCCACTTTAGCACCCTTGAGTTTGTTACCAAGCGGCGAAGTGCTTTAAGCGCTCGCCTTAGTATGCCGGTGAAGCTGTAAAACCGCCAGCTGTGGCCCGCCAGGCCAGTACTGTAGTGAGTTCGAAAAAAGTGTAATATTAATTTATAATAACATACTTGTAAACGGTCACATTTAATATAAAAGAACAAAATAAAAAAATACAATGTTTATAATGGTTTATAAGTAAAAAAAACAATAATATTGAAACTCAAAAAATACATTTCGAATTTCGACCTCTAGTTATAAAAAATTGCTTTGCAAACACCCGATCATAGTTAAAACCGATATCTTTGATTTCATTGTATACATAGTTGATGTAAAGTATTAATATTCCTGCTATAGGAAGGAAGGAAGGTTCGAAGGAAGGAAGGAGTTGTATGTTCGATTCCATCAAAAATACAACTTGTAATAAAAACAAAGTCTCGCAATTCGGTTCTTCTACCGTAAAAAGGTTGTGAGATCCATGTAATACCAAGTCGGTTACTTTATTAAATCCCTATTTAAGATACCTTCTGTCTTAAGTTATTACGTAATTAGCTACCCTAACATTTTATAGTGACCATATCAATATTAAAAAAAGATTGACTTCTAGTTTTATTCACAACAAAGTTATAGGGAAAAAGGTCGAAAATGGCCTAAACTGCTTCGAGAAAAGGATGATACTGCCGTGCCCCTGATGCGAAATAATTTTGTGGTTACACGACACGCGACAAGTTCGACGACATTTGCAAATCTATATATACATAAAAACCAATCGTCGTATGTAAACAGTTCATATCACAACCAAGTCGTTTAAGGTCGTATTTCTAATTGTAAAATATGGGTTAAAAAATCTCATATAAAAAAGTGAGCGAGTGAGACAGAAAGCGATAGCGAGATGTTCAAAATTATTGACAGATTGGTGTTAAATTCAGAACAAGGTTTCTGTAAAATAGCTACATGGAATCACAGACTCCAGCTACATTCTTGAATGCTTGAACTTTGCGATGCCACGTTTGGGTAGTCGCCTGCATAACAGAAAAACTTTTTACTTACCTCATTGCAGAACAAACCTCCGTTAACATTCCTCAGTATATTGTATGTCCTCATACTGTAACGCTGTACGCGTAGAGATTGATATATTTTCAAGTTCTGTTATCTCTATTAAAAATAATCTTAAAACTCTAAATAATGTAATTTCTAGGATCTTAGATTTATGATGGATTAATTTATTTACTTTTTGTACCGCCTGATGTCTTTTTCTTTATCTTATGTGCATGCTGTGTTCACATCTAGAAGAGTGTAATTGTGGAATGATTTTTCAACACTGCTTATATCTGAGTTAGATATAAGCAGATACCTAGATATTAATCAGTTTTGTGGACCAATAAAAAAAGGCAATGTTAGAAAAATCATACATACAATTTGGGTTAAAAATGTCATAAAAAATGGGCGAGTGAGTGAGACAGAAAATATAATAGGGATATCTCCAATAATATTGATAAAATGGCGTTCGTTATTATTTTATTTCGTCGTCGTACAATAAAATAAAAATTGTCGTGCAAAGCCGAGGCGAGCAGTTAGTTTAATAAAACTTTAACATTCAAACAGGTTTATAACAACATTTCGTAGGTATGTGATTTTAATACACCACATTCATATGTTTACGACCGATATATTTTTGGGTTCAGCGGGACTTTTGTTGATTTTTTTATACTTTGCAAGTTTTAGTGTTTGAGGATAATTTTACTTGATATTAGGTAAATAATATTAGGTACAAAAGGGCTACAAATAGAAAATACGTTTTTATGTCACAAATGCACTGTTAATGGGTTGTATTTTCATATTTAAAAAAAGAATTCTATTGATTTTAATCTTTTAAAAATGATACTAGCCTTTTGCATTTTCGTGTTTACATGGGCCAAATATAATATAAAAAAAAATTGATCCAGTCGTAAGGACTGCCGCTGGAAGTGGAAAATCAAAATAATGAAATAAATGTATTCTTTTTTGATTTTTCAAATTAATTATAGTGTAAATGGCAATATTAAAATTTCAGAATTTGTTTATTGAAATTATTAACATTAGTGTGGTTTACATATCTATTGGCATTCGGAGCTATAATTATATACATTTGTATAAAGTTTATTATATAATAAAACGTATGATGAACTGCAAAATATCAATATGACATATGCCCTTACACTACACGTCGCTAGTCTGGCGGAAACAGCGCAAGCGCAATGTGGTCGTTTATGCTTTCGTAGCATGTCATGACGCGAAATTATAACTTTATCTCCTGCCAAAAATACCGTTCAACGCGCTTAAAGAAGTTTTCTCTCCAATTATAGAAAATTAAATGCAGTTTTAAAATAGGCTTCTAATCATATATGACATGCTTAAAAGTAATATAAGATAACAAAAAAAGAAACAAAAAAAAATTCAAAACTTTTAATTACGTATCTGCAAATATGTATAATTTTGATTTGTGGTTCTTTTGTATTTAATCAGCGATGTAGTTGCTTAACGCCATATTTTCAATTTTAAGATTCTAATTAGCCAGGCAGACATAAGAAAAAGCCCTATCGCCGTGCCACGGCTTCACCGTGTTTCCTTTACTGGAAGCTCTTAGTCATTGTAGGTAGTATTCGAATTTAAGTCTATCGACGCGGCAATCGATCACGGTACCAATGAGCCATCATAGTTTATCTCTATTTTATTTGCACAGGTAGAAAAACATATAAACTTTCCACACATATATTGTATACAACATATGTTATACTTATATGTTATACATGTTATTAACTTATATTTTCAGATATTAAATACATGTTTGAATTCGTGATGCACAGATACACATGTGTGTCTCACGAATTCTTATATGTATGAATAGCCAACTTAGTTCAGCTTAGACAGATTTGCGGTGTTACATCCAAGGCAACAGCTCAAATCGGGGTTCGGCCACTTTGGTACCCATGAGTTTGTGCCAAGCGGTCAAGTGCTTTAGTAGTCTGGTGAAGCTGTGAAGGCTTCAAGCCAAAAGCGTAGTCAGTTAAAAAAAAAATATTTGTAAAATATAATTACTTAATACTTCTACATATATAGCGATATTATTTGGGAATGCTAAGGTTATTTTTAAAAGGTATAAATAAAACAATGCTTCTGTTTCTATTAATTTGTATATATTATTTATAGATAAAACATAATAGGAGATAACAATTTTCGATTTCACAACACATTTGTTTTCGTAATGACTTATCAGATCTTTGAGTATATACTAGAAACCAATATACCTATAAATATTTTGAGGGTTCGACTTTCATTGATGCGAATTGCATGAATCAGGCAACAGCCCAAGCCGAGGTGTGCCGTGCACCCTTGACCCTTGACCCTTAGCGCTCGCCTTTGTAGTCCGGTGAAGCTGTTAAGACCTTGCTAGGTCAATAGTGTAGTTAGTTCGAGAGAAAGAAAAAACTTTCATTGATGGAAGATTTGAGAAAATAACCGTTTCTATTATTGAAATCACGAGAATAACATTGTTAGCATATTCTAGAATAAGTTTTATCGTACTCTATAGATATCAAGAAAGATGTTTGAAGGACTTTTAAAGGTTAATGAAAACGATAAATCAATTAATAAAAATTCCGACATATAAATAACCATTTTAAAAATCATTATAGCATTTTAACTTAAAGACCCGTACATAGTTATACATTTATGGTTTTAAATTAATTTACTTGTTAAGTAAAGGTATACAAACTGTTTATTCGTCTTAACAAATAGAGTTATAAATGTTTAGACAAAGCATTTTTATTAAACCAAAATTGTTATCCATCTTTTCTATATGTGAAGAAAAATTTAGTCTCCAAAAGTATTAGGAAATTTAATTTAGTATTTAATTCTATGAGGAAACATTGCAAATAAACTTGAAATAAAATTCTAAGCATTTTACTTTGAATTTGCACTACCTTTTCGTCGAATTTAACAAGTATGTATATGGAGATTTTTAGATGCCCTTAATAAATGTAGTAGACTAGTCGTGGTAATAATAGTGTATATTTATTTTATTTTCACGGAACCCATATAACATTACATTAAGCACATTTCTTATATTAACTACGTACTATACAAACTTATATCTTAATAAGTATAAGGCACAATGTATCCTTACTTTTAAATATTTGGTTAGACACTCATTAATCTTATCATATGATGTACTTTATACAAAATAAATAATTATATTAGTAAAAATTTTAAATTGTAATTCGAAGCTCTACTCGCCGTCATCATCTAGTTCATATTTCAGTTGAAATATTTAATTATTACCGATTCACATGTGTGACGTGTTATGTAAATGTACTTTAGGGACACAAAGTATTTTATTACTCTGTGACAAGCTTGTAATAGCCACAGAGTACCTTATATAAAGATGTAGCGGCCAGTCAGTTACATTATTCGATTTCCGAGATATACCCACCCATAACAGACACAAAGTAAAGTAATAGACTTTACATTACTATTGACCAAGTAACTATACTATTGACCACATGAATGTACTATTGCTATTACTACAAGACGAGTATCATGTAGGCATTTTAATTGTTTTGTGATTTTAATATCGTATAATAAATTCCCTTTTACAAGTTAAAAAAAGCAGAAACATGGAGGTAAAAATCATACGCCACATCGTATCGTATCGTCTCTTTTTAACATTTATTCAATGAGCGATAATTTGAGACAGGATTACACTTATGTGCACCGCGTGCATAGAAAAAGTTTGTTTTAATAACTTTAAGGTAGTAAAATTTAACATCCACACTAATAAAAATGCGAAAATAACTCTGCCTATTTTTTCGCTAATTTTTCACAACCAAACTTTTGAATCTATTGCAATGAAATTTCGCCTAGATGTAGTATTCTCCTGAATATTAAAAAAAACACAGTCAAAACTGTGGGGAAATAGCTTTTGTTACAAGTTTCTTAAAACCAGAGGCGTGAATACGTCAATACTTCTAAATAATAAATTATTAGCGATAATTTGAGACAGGATTACACTTATGTGCACCGCGTGCATAGAAAAAGTTTGTTTTAATAACTTTAAGGTAGTAAAATTTAACATCCACACTAATAAAAATGCGAAAATAACTCTGCCTATTTTTTCGCTAATTTTGTCACAACCAAACTTTTGAATCTATTGCAATGAAATTTCGCCTAGATGTAGTATTGATATAGTATTCTCCTGAATATTAAAAAAACACAGTCAAAACTGTGGGGAAATAGCTTTTGTTACAAGTTTCTTAAAACCGGAGGCGTGAATACGTCAATACTTCTAAATAATAAATTATTCGGTTTATAAACAGAACGCAATCTGATATGAAAGCAAGACTGTATTCCATACATACATGACAATTACATTCTCTTTGTAAAAAAAACAATATTAATATATATTTTAATACAAGTTAAAAAAACAATATTATAAGCAAAAGCCGATAACGAAATTGATACATAGATTAAAATATCATTTCTTTACATTTTGCTTTATCGTGCTATTAACGGTGTCCTCAGGGTTGTTTATTTTTAATATATAAAACTGGAATATCTTACTGTATTTCGATAAATCAGTTTAAGCGTTTACAAGCGTACTGTAAAACGAATCTATATATTAGGAACAATACATACTCTATAACTTTTAACGAAATGGTGATATTGACCTATACAATAAAAATATCTAAGTAACTCATTCTGCATTCCGTTTTTTCATCCTGGTCAACCAAACAAAAATAATTATTGTTTGTTATTAGTTATAAGTAATCAAAACATATTCTTATTATTTTTTTGTGCTGTAATGCAAAGATTGATGCAAAACCTAATTGTGTTTTTCCTTCAATAAAATTTTAGTTGACATTATTGTCTTTATTTTTATATATATCTTCGCTGCCTCTACAAAACCCGTTAAATATTATTTTGCTCAATAATTTGCTAAAAATATTTGAAGCCGGTGCAAGACAAGTGCGCCTATACAGAAAAAACCCATAAAGTAGCAAAGTGTGGCACGGGTGTTTCGCATATATGCCAATAATTTTACAAACATTTGCACTTTTTAACCTCGTGTTCGTTTTTGGATGCACATTAAAGCAATGTATGTGAATGAGTCTGGCATCTACTTCATCTACTAACAGTATTTAAGTAAATGATTTTGAAAAGTATGGTAGAAATGTTTTTGACATGGCAATATTGGTACATTGACAGAAAATCTATACCTCAGATAAAAGACACAATTTAAGGAAAAGATATCTTCCTAAACTAGTGTAAGAAATTTACAATACACACTTTGTCTGTATTTAAACACGTTGGTGTGTATTCAAACTCGTTTTTTATTTTTAAAAAAAATAACGTTCCAGTACCTACACAATAAAATTAAGTAAGTTTGAAGTGAAACTAAAAATTCAGCATAAGCATGTATAGCAAATGGCGTGTCTCTGGTAAAAATTAAACATCTTATTATAACTCATACTTTTTAACATTTATAATAAATACAATTTAATATCTACAGCACCATTTATAATTTATTTACGAATAATAAAAACTACACAAATTTCATACGATATAAATCTGAATATAAAGATTTGTTATTAATTTTCTTTTTAAATACAAAGATTTTGTAATTAAATGTAGATAATTTTTCAATTCTAACCTCAAAATTTCGGTTACCGCAGATTAAATATTTTTCGTAATAAAAGAATAATTAAATAAAAAAAATATGTATGATAATGTTACATTTGCATTTTTTATATGTACATATCGCAGAAAACATTTAAAATAGTACATATAGTTTTTTATTACTCTACCAAACTCTTGTAAGAGCTAAAATGAAAAGCGGTGTTTTCTATATAATTCGTCAATTATGTTCATGAACAATTAAAGAATTAGTATTCTGAGATTCAAATTTTAAAAATATTTTATATTCTCTTTTTCTTCATATTGTGGCAAACAATTCAGTTTATTGATGATTATTACTGCTATCATCAAGTGGTAAATTATCCTTTTTTTGTGATGATTTCGTATTATCTGACAATATGGTGGCGCTTAAAACTTCTAGTAAGCTTTTGTGATATTCCAAAATTCACGTTCCGTATTGTTATTCCCCTCCACTTGTGCATAAAACCAAACTATATTACGCAAATTGTCACAAAAATTACACAATATGGGCTAAAACAACGCAAGATTATGAACAAAAATTGAAGATATTCTATGACAAACTGAGATCCCGCCAAAAATTAGTAAACTCTCTATTTAAAAGCAACCTCTCAAAAAAAACGAAGTAAGTGGCAAACAACGATGTTTGTGATAGGTATTATGACATCTGTTTAATTGTTATGATTTTAAACAGAATTAAAAAATACCGGCCGGTGCTATCGTTATCCAGAATTTACCGTACAGCAGTCTAGAGCTACTGTGAGAGGGGAGTTATTTATTTATTTATTCACGAAATCTCATATCATAAAATATGTGATGTTATATAAACATAATGATATATACAAAAATATTATAATTTTTATTTCATTTGAAATATTTAGTTATTACCGAATCACAACTGTGACATGTTATTTAAATGTTACTATTGACCATGTAACGGTACTATTGACTTTACAACCGTACTATTGCTCAATGGTGCTCTCACTGGTATTGCCAAAGTTCTAAATATTATGTAGCCGTATTTTTTGTGTAAGTTTATTATCTATATTAAAGAAAAATAAAAATGACCTTATATTCTCAATACGGCCTCGTTTATATACTTGTTCTGTTTTTCTAATTACAACACGTTTTTTTCATTGGTATTTCGATTAAACCCTTATAATTGAAATGGCGTCACAGTTTTAAACTTGTCTCGATACCGCACAACACTTTAATAATTATTTCGTAATAGTTCCAGTTTGAGAAGTAACGATTTGAACTCTAGATGTTTCTATATACTAATATTGTCAGTGATCGTAGATATAGGTAATGGGGGGTCTTTATCCGGGGCGGAGTGCAGTGGGCAGGGTGGTCGCTTCACGCTGCGGATGGTCCGGGAACCCCGGGCATGTGTCGAGTGCGCACGACGGGGAACCCCGCCCGCGTGTTGTCCAGGTGAACCCCCGACCATTGGCGCGGTTTTATCGAACACCTTGCGGTGATTCGCCGACGAGGGCTTAGGCCGTGGTCAGTCGATCACGTGCTTTATTTTCACGTAAAGAACACATGAGAATAGGAACCCGAATATCGGTATGACTGACATCCCGACGCCGACTGCAGCCAGGATTATCAAGTGTTCTCGTATGTGGTCTGTGAAGTGTCGTATACAACCCTGGAATTTGTAGAATTATTTTAGTTCTATTTTTTTTACAGAGCAAACTTTAATATGCGGTATGTATAAATCGTAGGTTAAAAGCACCAATTATTGATAAGAGTTGTAATCGTCGTCTTCAACATAAGAATGTAATTAAATTAAAGTAATTTAAAGAGAATTTAAATTGTAAAAGGGCAAATTATTATAATACGTTTCAAACAAAAGCAAAATTACCATTAACTGTATGTGCTGAAATGAATTAAATCATTCAATTGCTTCAATTTAATCTAATTGCTTATGTTGTCTATTAACTTTCACTATTATAATAAAATATCTTAAATCTTGTATAAACGTTGTGTAACGGAAATAATGTCAGAGATTATCTGATCAGTGATATTTTTTTCAATTACATATAAGACTTGCAAAAGTTATTAACTACTAGCCGACCCGTGCCCACTTCGTTGGGCGGTAATAGGCATTATCAAGCTACAACTTTTCTCTAGAACTCAATCATATATATCTCATAATTAAGGCGTAAGAAACGTTTTCGTTCGACCATTTTTCTCCGACTCCCCAAATATTACCCCTACAACCTCACAAACTTTACCTCTTTATAATATTAGTATAGATTATAGATAATATAATTAGTTAATAGCTTCTTCCCGCGACTTTGCACGCGTGGAATAGTTATTTTGGGCTAAGACGCAGCGGAAACTCTCAAAAGGAAAAAATACCCCGATTTTAAAACATTTTTCATTGTTGCTTCACTCCTATTGGTCTTAGCGTGATGATATATAGCTTATGACACTCACAGATAACGTGGCTTTCTATTGGTAAAAAAAAACGGTTTAGTAGTTCCTGAGATTACCCCCTACAATGTCACCAACTCACAAACTTTAGTTCTTTATAATATTAGTATATAGATTATAGCCCATGCCCGCGACTTCGCCCGCGTAGTAATAGTTACTACTCTGGGCTAACGCTGACACACAGCAGAAGCTCTCAAAAAGAAAAAATATCTCGATTTTGAAACATTTTTCACCTGTGCTCCGCTCCTATTGGCCTTATATTGGCGTGATGATATATAGCCTATAACCATTCTCGATGAATGAGCTATATAACACTGTAAGAATTATTAAAATCGGACCAGTAGTTTCTGAGATTACCCCTTACAACGTCACAACGTCACAAACTCACAAACCCACAAACTCACAACGTCACAAACTTTACCTCTTTATAATATTAGTATAGAAATATAATATAAACATGTAAGGTCTTGTAAAACAATATGCCATCGAAAACAAAACTTATAAGAGGAAACCAAGTATCGCAACTCAGTTCTCTACCGTAAAATGTTGTGAGATCCATCAAATACCAAGTCGGTTACTTTATTAAATCTCTACTTCTTCTCTACTAGGTGCCTTCTGTTTTAAGTTATTACGTAATTAGCTAACCTAACAACATCTTATAGTGACCATATCAATATTAAAAATCTTTTATGTTGGTAACTTTATGTGGGCTACAGTTTTTGCCAAGTAGAAATTGTTTAATGATAGTTTAATTCGGAGGAACTTACGGTATAGTATATGTTGGAGGGGTGATCTCTCGTACCGCAGCGCATCGTGACTGTTTTGCAGCAAGAGTCTGGAACTAGGAGCCGGGGGTCGTGTTCGTGCCATCTGCTGTGTCTCCAGTCGTTGTACCGCGACGCGCCGCAACATCGAAACTGGAATTATAGGCGTTTAGGCCTTTCAATTCAACCATTCTTTGAAAGCGATGACAATAAAAACTAAGGTGCATACACACTTTTTGACGGGAACTTGGAATGTCATGTAGTGGACTTTATATTTTACTAGCGGGCGCGGTGGACGTTGTCCCGCTCTTATTAAAAAAGACCTTGAAAAATTATATACATAAACCTTCTATATGAATCATTTTATCTACTGGTGTAAATTGAAAATCCGTTCAGTAGTTTTTGAATTTATCGCGAACAGACAGACAGACGCGGCAGAGGACTTTGTTTTATAATATGTAAATGATTCATAATCTTGTGTTATTTGATATTGATATATTTTTGTAATATTGGTGGTGTTTTATGTAATATACTGTTGTCTTTGTGCACATGTGAAGTTGATCGGAAATAATACCACGGAGCATGGATTCTGACTTGCCACATAAACTCCTCGAAAAGATCAACAAGACGGCCACCATCTTGTTAGTTCATTGAAGTGATCGCAAGAAACTTGTAATAGAAGTACCTTCTCGACAATGGCAGTAATAATCTACTAGAACAGTGTTTTTCAAAGTGTGGGTCGCGATCCCCGAAGTGGTCGCGAAGCTTCTATAGCGGAGTTGCAAAAGGTTGGAAAAGTTACTGCAGTAAAAAAAACAATAAAGTTTTATGAGATTTATTAAGAGAAATGTTAATTAAGGACATAATCATTTGTATTAAATAAACAAAAAACTTAGGAGAACTGTTATGAATTTATCCGAACCCTAATTATGAAAATGAATAAATATGTTAAATTGAATATTTGTCACAAAATAAAATACATGAAAGAAAAATAAAAAGAATATAATTCCTACCGAATCGTGGACGCAGCTAGAATTTTATAAGTTTTATTTAAGATGCTGTTTATAGACATAACGTTATATTATGTCGTATGTAAATATATAAAGCGATGATGGCTTGCTTAGTGATTAGTTGTTCGGAAATCGCATCGCTCCACATAAGTTCAAATTGAACTTATTGAAATTTGTCGAAATCGAAAGTTCGAATTGAAATTTCGCTGAAGGAAAATATGATGAGACCAAAGCTTTTACTATACTCAAGTTGCAGATTTGGCTCATTTCTTTTCTATATCATCGTTATCAATCAGACGAGATTGTAGTCAAACGGTGAAACTTAATAGTTCTTAACAAAAAGGTAGGTATAGCATTGTATCTCTTACCTCGATTTGCATTCTATCTACGGCGTTCGTGACAGACGTATCGAGGGCGTAGTTTGTCAGGAAGGTATTGTTCAACTCCATACGGAGTTCCTCTTCCACCGCTACTTCGTAGTAATAGGCTAGTCCCCCCGCCCCCGCCTCCAGAATGAACGATATCAGCAGGAAATACGTGTACTGGAAGTGGAGTAATTGATAAACGTATTTGAGGAAAAAACATTTAAAATGAGCTGAACAGAAAAAGAACTTCGTGTATTCTCAGTTTTAGAAAATGAGTACGTGTACTCACACGCGATTGAAGTAAAACTTCTTTGGCGTTATAAGAGATAGCGACTTCTATTAAATCATAATTAATTTAAGTCGTTACTTATTATAGTAATCGGTTCGTACTTTTCTATATTCTATTTACTTTATAACAAAGAGTTGCTAATAGTATTTCCTGTGTTATTTAAGTTCCGAATTAGCTGATAAATGACACTACATATAATGAAGCTTTGATTGAATTTGTTATCTACTAACATTGAAACTACTACATTGAAACCAAATGGAAGAACGGTCGCGTGCCCATATATACATAATTGATTCTATTGTATGATTTTTATTACTGTTCAATGTAATATTCTTTATTATTTTTATTTCAAAAATTTCGGATTGCTTTGTTTATAAACTGTCTATTGACAAAATTAATAATATTTAAAACCGGAAGGTACAGAAACGTGACGCCATATCGGCGTAACGGACTTCCGTTGCATTGTCGTCCAGTTATCTCCTAGTCGCGTCTAAAGAAGTTTTACTTCAAAATGTTTTATAAGCGACTGACCATGACTCTAAAATTAAAAAAAATGGTCTGTCGGTTTGTGTGTTTAAGGAAACTCAACAAATTACTTGACCAATTTTAATATCTTTAAGTGTTGTACTTAAAAATATAAATTTAAAGTTTGTAACAATTATCAATGCTACTTTTGGAAATTACAGAAAAATTAACTGTTTAAAAATACATTGATATTATATTCCCAATCGATTTTAATGTAATTTTGTATACGGAGAATATATGTCATTTTGAGATCGATTGTAGATTCGCATCTCAGCGAACGAGCTTCACTCGACTGGTTGATAAAATAATTGTATTGTTGCTATCATATGTAAACCGAACGTGTTTATATTCGGATAATGTCTATAGCGCCATCTCACAACAGTTTGAGGTATTAGTATGTTACCGTCCAGTGGGATGCAAGTATCACAAAAAATGTGAGATGGCGCTATACGACATACGCGGTACATATTTTAAAAGTTGTTTTTTTTGTGTAAAGTCGTGTTTCTTACGAAGACACCTACATATATAAACAAAAAAGTGTGCGTGTAATTATGTACACGAGTTAGAAGTTATACTTCTTTGGGGTAACAAAATAAAAATCTTTTCAAAAATTTTATCTTTCGCCTTATTCTACGTTTGTAAAAAAAAACGACACTAACAATAGAAAAAATGTATTTAATACATTGAGGGTTTTATTACAAAGAAATACAAACAACAAATACAAAGAAACAAAATGTTGACTATAGCTAACTTCAGGGTATCGGTTTTGCGTGACTGTGCGCGCGCATCGTAAAAATTTACTCTCATCATTTTTCCCTAATGCGCCAAAAGAAGCATAACTTCAATAAAAAACAAAACCTTATTGAATTACAAAATGTCATCCAAGTCATTAAATCCGTTTCTGAGATAAAATAATATAAATATACAAGGATATCTCGTTTAAAAATATAAGATTAAAAATATGAGCAACAAAATGAAATTGCCAATCTAAAATATTTGCGGGCCGAAAAATGACAGATCTGCAAGTATAGCTAATATTAATAATCAGGAATCATTTTCAGGCCACTCGAATAAGTCAAGTAATACGTATTGATTTAAATCGAGACATACACAATTTTTTAATGTTGCATTCGTCATCAATGCCCTCTAAAACATATGTGTATCATAATATATATGTACATATATATAAATAGATGCATGGAAACGTATTTACGTTATATTTATATGTAGTTTATAGACAAAAATAACAATATCTATTTAATTGTTTTATTACATTATAACGCATTTCGTTTTGTCATACGGTGACATTCATGCGGTTTGCAGTGTCATGAGGAAAATAAGTGGTGATTACCAAAATGACTTTATAAGGAAATATACTTTTATATTACAAAGCTGGCTTTTAAAAATACTATTATAAAAAAGAATTATAGCAAGAAGTAAAAGGTGAATAGGAAATGTTTTTACTTTCTTAGTTTAACCAATCAGGTGTGAGATATTATTTTTTCTACCAATCACATGTGACTGCATTAACGTTCACTACAATTGTTATATTTTAAGTCACACGGATCTACCCGTGCTATCGTACAGTCTTCGACATTTTTTTTAGTACTGCTCTGAATTTGTGGAGAACATAATTTTAGATATAAATATGTATTATATGTATAGCATTGAGACAACTTAAATATAAATAAATACCTATTTTAGATTCCTATAACAATATTTTAACTTTAATTTTGTATTAAATTCCTAACTATATTATGGATAATCCCGATCTTATTGCTATATTCAGAACGTCTAAAAAGGTTGACGTGTTCTGTAGCTTTAATACTTACGCAGAGTAAACTAGTTCTGTTTTCAGTCTTAAGGCCGCAACAACCAAGGGCCGAGAGAGGTACGCCGATTGCTCCCGCTATGATGAGTAAGTACGCGATTGCAGGATATGTGGGTGTTGGTAGAAGCGCTGTGTACCTGTGTCTATACGTTACCGTCCACGCACCCACTCCGAGTACTCCTATCCCTGCGAACTAATAACATTTTCATCTTTAACATGTCTTCAGATGTTCCCTGGGACAACCCTATAGCACCAGCTACAGAGTAACAAATTTTTGGCCGCTGCTCTGTTCCACATGAATTGAACCACGCAGCGACAAGTAACTTTTTTTTTCCAACAGACTACGCTGTTGACCTAGCATGGTCTTGACAGCTTCACCGGACTACTAAGGCGAGTGCTTAAGGCACTCAGCCGATTTTATTTGACTTTCTTTTTTGATATCTAGTGTACTCTATAGTCTAGAAAACCGACGTGAAGTAACAGTGCTTGCATTGTTGCGTTTCGTTCGGTCAGTGAGAGTACTGGAGGCCCACCTCTCCTCCCTCCCTCTCCCCCAAACACAGGCTGGCAACGCACTTTCGACTCCCCTAGTGATCACTTAAAATCAGGTGACCCACATGTTCGTTTGCCAGCTATGACATAAAAAAAATCACTATTTTTTTACATTAGGTTCCATGCGGCCAGAGTCGCGGGCGCAGCTAGTAAATAATAAATACGTCTTCAAATTTTTAACCTAGTTTTTAACAGTGTATAATTTGCTTTCTACTCTGTCTGAACAGTCGAAATTAATTTAATTACAGGTGTGGAGGCGTGTGCATTCTTTAGACTAGGATATTAACTTTGAAATCATTTAGTACTAAATATTATGGCCGAAGATATGATACACGTTTCTTGTTGGGAGTTTTATCTTATTTCTCCTGACTGGGAGTTCTATCTCATCATTCCTGATTGGGAGTTTTGTCTAATTTTTTAATGATTGATACACATTGATTTATGTCATACACCCTTTTAAGTGACTTGAATCATTTCTACATGACAGAACTTAGAGGTGGGAGACTATTACATTTGCTACAACATAGTGATCTCTAGCTCTGAATAGTTGTTATGATGTCCTACACTAATTGTAGTGCATCTTTCTGATAATATTTTCGGTAATGGGTTTACATAGATAATTATTGTCAGCGTACACATCCTTATTATAATCATATTTTAAACACAAGCTATCCTAGTGATATCGTTTATTAATAAAATTAGTTTGTACTAGATCGCTATGACCTCGATATTTCCTAGTACTGTTATGTGGAGTGACTAATATAGGAAAAAGTTAAATGATTAATTATATTCTGATGTTTATATTATTTTAATTAATGTTTACGTGGAGTTTTAATTTATGAAACATGGTATAATATAAAACGGTATGAGTGTTTATTCAACCTTTGTGGATTTATGTGCAGATGTTTTAATATTGTTTCGTCTTCTTAATGACGTTTATTATAGCATGCCATAGAAATGTATATCAATAAAAGTATGGAATGAAAGCGATTGCCATATGTTGTGTTGGCTTGAAAATCGAGTTTTCTACATTGTCCAAATATCTTAACTATTAGCTATAAAATTTACATTATAATTTTTCAAAATACACAAGAGATCTAGTTGAAATTTGAAGTTCCGCAACTCCCAGGAAAGGCATTGTCTGGCAGAGGATAAACCTTTTTTATATTTTGGTTCATTAAGTTTTTCACTACTTTTTCTGATAAAAATTCAGAGTTTCTGGTAAAACGAAACCAAGAAAATCTTAAAGCATATCATCGAGTAACATTTAGTCTTTCTTTTATTAAAATCTGTCCAGTCAATCGAAAGTTATTGTAATTTGAATGACGACGTGAGTAAGTAGAAGAAGACGAGAGATTAGATAAGAAAATGCATTTCACTCTCATCCGAGAGCCATTGTATTTTACAACTATATAACTAAAATGATAGAAATCTGTCGATATCTAAAAAAAACTACTGAGTAGATGTCGATCAACTTTTATTCGTTTTATTTTTAAAATACTTGGTTGTTATCGGAGAAAATTATCACGATATCTTAAATAACGCAGACGAAGTCGCGGGTATTAGTTAGTATAATATAATATAAATACATTTATAATAACCATCAGTTTTAATCGGTTAACATGTATCGGAGGCAAACAAATTGTTTATTTTCTTTTATCAATAGAGTATTGTTCAGTTTGTAAAAACATTTGAAACTATTAATAGTATTGATTTGCCTATTTCACTGCTTAACAGAGCAAAAAATATGATTATTCAAATATTAGCAAATAAAAAAAAGCTTATCAGGTTCTAGTAGTGTACATGGATCAATTAACTAAATTGCTAAGTTTTTTAAGTTAAATGTATCCTGTTTTTTAAGATAACAATATTTAAGTTACGCAAACGGAATGTTATCGCTTTTTAAGGTTTTACCATAGATTAATGAATTCGATATCAATATAAGTTTGTAACGACATCTAATTTTGGATTATAAGAGGAAAACCTATTGTAAAATGTTATTAAAGTAATAATGCTGTAAAAATACCAATACCCGTCATAGGCCACTTCCCGTCACAAGGGGAAACTCGCAGCGATTACAACTCGGTGGTTAGTGTATTCCGACACCACGTCGGTTCGACGATTTGCTAATGAACCGGAACAAACAACTAAAGATGTATTCCGATAAATGCACTTGAGAGCGGTCCTCTTCTTTTTTTATATATTATAGGGGGCGAACGAATAGGCGGGTCACGTGGTGGTAAGTGATCACCGCCGTCCATAGACACTAGCAACACCTGGAGAGTCACAAGTGCGTTGTCGGCCTTTTAAAGGAAGTGGGCCTCCGGCGCTCTCACTGACCGAAAGAAACGCAACAGTGCAAGCAGTATTACTTCACGTCGGTGTTTCTGCGAGAGGGTGGTACTACCCCGGGCGAGTCGACACATTCATGCCACCAGTAATAGCTTCAGTGGCTCTATTTCCCTCTAGTATTAACGTGTTTACTATAATTGACAATTGTAATTGCGGGGTGGTAGGGTGTCTGTACCCGACTGGATCGCGACCACCGTACACCAGGTGGAACACCCGCCATAGTGACACGTTTGGGCGTGTCGCGTTCCGGGATCAGGGGATATCAGAACGGGGGGGGGGGGGGGGGGCCCGGTTTCGGAAGGGGAAATTGGTTAGTACTTAACGTGCTTTTACTATAATTGACAATTGTAATTGTAATGAGTTAATTTGTGTAGCTTAATTTTTCTTCACGATGTGTTCCTTCACAACCAGCCAATAATGTCACCAGTTGAAATTACATTACGAAAATCATATCTCGTAAGTTGTCGTAGTGATTCCGTGAGCTAAAATACTATAAGGACACTAGGATGATCATTAAACATGTTTTTTAATGAGTTAAGTACTTAATAACCTATAAAAAATGGAATCATTTTATTTTCAAAAATTAGCACGATTTTCAATAGTAATGAAACGATACAAAATCATTACATATTATGAAACAAAGTCCTCTGCCACGTCTGTCTGTCTGTTCGCGATAAACTCAAAACTACTGAACGGATTTTCATGCGGTTTTCATCAGTAGATTAAGTGATTCATGGGGAAGGTCATTTGTCAAGGTTTTTTTTATTATCATGGCGGTCTAAGGTCCACCGGGCCCACTAGTACAGACTATACATTTTAGTTCTACAGCGTCTGTAACAGTACGACAAATATTTTTCGACCTAGAATAATGACGTAGGTACAGAAATATTCATTTTCTTAATATTAAATATTTTATACCTAGTCGAGTCATGAGTTGTGTCACAACCTTATTGTATTTAATTTTCGAATACTGGCCAGATATACTTTCGACTAATTTTGAAAATAAAACGTTGGCCCTTTTGGAATAATGTAAAAACTTCAGAATTGGCAGTATGGATTTACTCCTTCGCCCGTCCTATTGGACGAATAGTATTACTACTACTGGAATACTGTAAATAAAATTCTATTGTACATTTAATTACCTTTCATTTCATATATAATTTATTGGTGTATAATTAATTATATTAAAAGTTTTTGTCAGAATTAATGTCCCGGCTAAGTATACCTATAGAATCTTTGGTTTAATATAGGTAAAAATTTCATAATGAACAAACTGGATTTACCTGGGTTATCGCGCTTTTGTTTTAACGGGGAAAACGGGGTATCATACTGTACGGTTAATCCTTACTATTAACATAATGTTAATTCAGGCGCGGGTTTTACCGTACCCTGATATAGAAGCTATTTGAACAGATTATCGCTTAAAACAATGTACCTCAATATTCAATTAATACCCGAGTAAAATGTAACAACATTAAACTTTTATAGGTTAACTAGATGATACCCGCGACTTCTTCTCCATTTTTAATTATCTGAACAATAGATTCTATTTACGAAAAAAAAAATAAGCACCAGAACGCTTGCTACACTTCTCCACAGCAAGGAAACACACGTCAGCTGTACTCGTATTGCTTAAAAAATAAAATTTTTGAAGTTATACTTCTTTTGGCGCGTTAGGGAAAATGATGAGAACCGTCACCGTCACGAACAACCGACACCCTGAAGTTAGCTATAGTCAACATTTTGTTTCTTTGTATTTGTTATTTGTATTTCTTTGTATTAAAACTTTCAATGTATTAAATACCTTTTTTCTATTGTTAGTGTCGTTTTTTCTACAAACGTAGAATAAGGCGAACGATAATTTTTTTTAAAGAATTTTGATCTTGTTGTGCCAAAGAAGTATAAATTCTAACGCGTGTACATAAGTACACTTTTTTTAAACTTTAATAACTTTACATTGATTTATGCTCTCGTGTTTTTTTAAATAAGGGCTAAGTGGCTAATAAGTAAAATTATACTAAAAAAATAATGAAAAACTATCAAGTAGTTTTTGAATGTTGCGCTGACAAAGGTAGACGTCTATGTTTGTAAAACGTAACTGCCAATAATGTAAGAGAATGTTTCGAAGAAAACCAGTTCTAAATAATGTTAGGAACAATTGTTAACATGTTGAGCAAGCAAGCGTTGTATATAAACTATTAATATATTAGTGGGAGTAACACGCACTTAAAAGTTCTGTATAAGAATAGATAGTAAGTAATAGGGCCTCACAATATAAATAAGATATAGTGATTATATATAAAATCGTACCAGAAATACGACGTTGAAGATATGTAAGACACATTTGAGGAAATTGATACTGCAGCAGTCCGCGTCTCTCGATTTTCGCGGCTTCACTTTTTTCTTTTTCGCAAGTAGCGCCGTATCATCTTTTTTCTTATTTTCGGTCATGTTTGTGCGTTTTGTTTCTTCTGTTTTCACCTCCGATTGTTCATATTTATCTTGTAATTATAATCTGAAAACGAATAGAAACGATTTTTTTATTAATAGGAATTAAAATATATTAAAAATTATGTATAGTTCTGTATACTTACAAAGTATGGACGAGTTATCGGCATTTGCTAATTATATTAAACGGATTGTGAAGTTTTTATACATAAGTTCCTCTTACAATAATCTACATACATTATTCGTATTCAAATAAAAAACCACAATAACGAATTACATTATTTATTTAATAGAAAGCCCTACATTAACTTACAAATGTGGAATATAGTAAAATGACTTAATTAAAAAAAATATATAACAAGAATTGTCTGAAAATAATTGATCCACAGTTTTGTATAATCAAGACAAAAATAGTTATATTATATTTAAAAAAAAAATATAATAATTACATATACTTCGATGAATGTAATAACATTTCAAAGGTATGTACAAAAAAGTTCATCTATAAAAAGATAAAAAAAAAACAATGATTAGATATCATTATTATGTAGTTTATATTCAGTCAGTTAATTTAATTACAATTTAAGTTATTGATTTCATAAAATACTGTAAAGATAGTTCTGCATCATATGCAATATATACTATAATAATATAAATATATGATGAAATAATAATTTAGATTATACAAAGAATTACATTATCCGACCCTAGTTTAGCCTGCCATTATCATTCAAGAAACATAAGTTCATGTAAAAATTGTATTAACATTAGATATAGTTGTATATTATCACTTAATATATTGACCATTAACTTGTATTATTCAGTTCTTAATGATTCTTCACATTACATTTTCCACGGAAATTTCTAGACACTTCCTGATGAAAATGCCAACAATTTCTAATCGTCATAGTATTTCATTGTCGTTTCCAATTTATCAACAATTTTCTTATAGAAATTAATTTGCTGCCTCAAGAATTTCTGCATAGTCGCTTTCAAATCGACAGTTCTCTCAGACTTAAAGTGGTTTACTTCGGCAAGAAGAGCATATGATATAACGTCAGTCCTTCTCAGTACTTCGTTCAGTTGCGCGACTTCCATCTTATGTTCTGATGTAAGTCGTTCACATTCACGTTTCTTTTGAACTGCTGCTTTGTGATTGGCCAGGCAATCTGGTAAGCTGTTCACTATACCCTTGTATAAATGGAATTTGTCACCAAGCGGCTCAAAGTCATATTTCGGCTGCTCATCATACATCCTACCTATATCTATGTACACTCCGCCCGTCATTTTAACAGCAGAGGTCAACTTTGATGTGGAAACTATTGTACCTTCATCTAAACTCAAAGCATTTCCTAAACTGTAGAATGCTTCTCCGATTTTCTGACAATCGGTTTTATATGGCCCTTGAAATTTTTTAGTTTGCACCAAACACATGCTGGATACAGCTTTAACAGATGTATCCATGCTGTTGATGAAGGTGTGGCACTGCTCAGTGATATGATCCACTTGTGATTGCAATAACGCTTTCTCAGGTACAACTAATGACACACAATAATTAAGACCTAATAGATTGTCTCTCTCAGCTTGTCGTTTTCCTGCTTTCCACCTCTTTTCATCTGTGCACGTTAAGAAATGCTGCCAGACTTCACATCTTGATAATACTGGGTGTTTGCACATCCAATCGACAAACTCCTGAAGTTGGACCCTTCTACGCTCAATCAATTGTTCGTCATATCTACCCGATATCTGTTTGTCTGGTAAAGGTGGGATTGGAATGAGAGTAAACTTCTCCTGCAATCTTTCATGTAGCCAATCAAAGTGCTTGTAACGCCTAGAAACTTGTATGTTATTGAATGATGGTGTCAACTGGTATGCTATGAAGCTCTTGATTCCTTTGAATTTGGATTCTTTCTTGGGAGACGCTACAGTAACTGAGTATGGTTGTGTTAAAGGTGACCAAACATATCCTTCCTCGTTTTGAATAATGTAAACTTTGTCCGAGTCTGGTACTTCCACATTGAGTGTAGCGAGGAGGTAGCTCTCTCCACTGATTTTTGATGAGGGAGCAAATTTATTTTTTCTAACTGTACCCACTGACGTGCCATAGTTGGATGATGTGTCATCAATATGATGATTATAATCATTTATTGGCATCCCTGGAAGAGGTGTCAGTGGAGCTTGCTGATTATATTGGGATGGTTTTTGTTGTTGCACAGGCCCTATTTCCGAATATGTGTCATCATCCCAGTCATCGTCCCATCCGTCTTCATGTGACATACCACGTTGGGGGTGGTCTCCGGCACTGAATTGGTTTTCACCCCAGTCATCAGCAGCTTGATCATATCTAGGGGCTGGAGGTGCCGCTTTAGTATGTACTGATTCCTCAGGACTTAATTTCCTTACATATGCAGCAGGAAACAGTCCTGTTTCTCCTTTAGAGTTTCTGCCTTCCCACCAGCCTTCACCTATTTCTGTGTTGAGTAATGTGAGCATTTCTCCACATGTTATGGACATTTCAGTTGTTCCCGGTTCACCTGTGAAGTCATAGAGTGCCTGCACCTGGCTCGCCATCCTGGCACTCGTTACCTACAACAATGTCAAAAGGTAAACTATAAAATCTAAATAGACTGTAGTAACATCGAGTACAAGCATTATCTTATCACTGTTATCTACAAATGTAGGGAGTATGCACACAAATATGATAAATGGCAATATTCATATAAATTTTTCCTACAATTATTATTATTACTAATTATGTGGATTTGAGGCGCCTCTTGGTGCGGTGCGAGGCAATGACACATTTTCGTAATAGGTCTCAATTAACTACTGCTGGTAATTGACAGATTTAAACGGACTCGCTGCATAATGTCCCAGTTTTGAAGTGGAGTAGAAGCAAATGAAGTCTTTCTATCTATTGTGCAAAAACAATAACAATATAAGTCATTGTAACAGTGGAATAAATTTACGAATAACAAAACACAATTGCAATGTAAAACTTAGAAATATCACAGTTGGAACACACTCCGCTGAATAATATTTCGATGGTTATAGCAAAAAATCAATTACAAAGGATGTTATACATGAAACAATCAGATAAATTGTTTAGTTTTCTGATGGAAGACAACCGAATGACGTCAATTTAATGAACATGTATTTAAAAGACATCAATGGAAAATGATGAATAAAATTCTTATATAGCTTCTTCAGACAAATCATTCACATACTCATAATTCCAAAAAAACAAATATTTCTACTTACTTTTATCCACGATTAAACGTAATTATTAGGCGGATACACCGTTTGTACAGTCATCTGTTTGACAGATCATTTCTAACTTGTTGTCTTTGCAGCTTGTTCTCGGTTACGTGGCATAAACAATACAAATTGTAATTTTTTGATTGGTGAAGCTTACAGTATAACAAATTACAACCAATAGAAATACGTTTAAATCATTAGGCCGCTAGCTGAACCAATAACAAAATGGCGGTGTCAGTAAGAATAGTTTCAAGCATGAGCATACTTGGTAATAGATGGCGTTGTAAGATAGTTATTTTTAAGTAAATTTACTATTAGATATCTGTAAAATACAGAATGTAAATTCTATTTTTTATATTTAATTATGAAACATAGAAATTATTGTAATATTACTGTGAACTTATGTTGCACTTTGATATTTTATCATCAAGCCAAGTCCACACTCTAGAGTAGACAACCATTGTACAACTTTTTTTCTTTAATTCTGTTATATATTACATAACCGGTTTTATATATTTGTTTTTTGATATACATAGGTGGATTTTGTTCAGCGGGAGCTCTACACTTTATAAATTCTTAAGATAGATACAGGTATTTACAAAATTCGGTGTCTTTGTTGTATATTACGATTTCCTTTGGGTATATTTTCATAGATACACTTCTGATTTCTCTAACGCGATTCATAAGTGACTGATAATGCTTGTCATAAAATGTTGAACTTTATCAGTGTAAATTTGATAATGAGGTGGTAATATTTATTTGACATCATTTTGTACGATAACATGTGTAATACATTATAATTATTTATATAGATTATAATTGTTAATAATATTGTCTGCACGATAGATATCATGGGATTACAATTCACAATAAACTAAACCCGATTTTAGCCGTTTGCAATACTGATTTTACGTTATTTTTCAAGATCTTCAAATGTTGTACAAGTGGTATATGAAGATCATACAAAAAAACCAAAAATCTTATGAACAGCAAAATTTGAACTTCGTTCTCGGTGTATATAACAAGTAGAAAACTTACAAAAAATAAACATGTTATATGAACGATAACAATTGGATTTAGCTCATTTTGAAATGTAACGCAATTATACAAAGGAGTGCTCGTCCAGTGGTCGATAGTCGACCATAGTAAAAAAACTTCTCTAAAATTTTTATTGATATAACACTAAGGCTCGTCAACAGCTACTAAACTAACAAACAACGAAGAAGAAAGAAATGAGATTTAAATTGATACTTATTTTAAAATAATTGTTTGATGTTGTAATTTTGACTTATTTTGAAAAAAGCTAAAAAACACGATAACTCAAAAATGGTTCATTTGGGGGTAAATGCATATGGGAGTTAAATTATCACAAATAGTCACCCCTATCACCTCCCAACGGGAATTAGTCCGGTGAAGCTGTTAAGACCTTGCTAGGTCAATAGCGTAGTCAGTTCGAAAAAAAAAACTAACGGGAATACCTCGAATTAACCCTGTATGTCCGCAAAATCTTAGATAAGCTGGATTTAGTAAAAGACCAACGTAATATAAATACTAAAAACAATAACAAAGTCGTCATTTCATGTTTCAGGCCTACTAAGATCAATAATAGTTTTTAGGTAATAGTCTTAGGTTTTATAAAAAAGTACCAAAGCACATTACCGATTTGCCGGATAGTGAGACCATGTCGAGCGGATTTAATATAGGGTGGATCAACGGGCCACAAGGCGGGGGGTTCCACAGGGGTCGGCCTTGGGGCCGCTCCTGTGGAACATGGGCTACGACTGGGTGCTCCGCGGCGTGCTCCCATATGGGGCACGCCTCATATGTTACGCGGATGACACCCTAGTCGTAGCCCGGGGGGGGGAGTGGAGGGAGGTGGAGCGCCTGGCCACGATGGCCACAACTCTCGTGGTCAGGCGCATAAGGAGGTTGGGCCTCAGGGTGGCCCTCGAGAAGACCGAGGCCCTACTCTTTCATGGGCCTCGGCGAGGGCCACCACCAGGGGCCCACATAGTGGTGGAGGGCGCCCGGATCAGGGTGGGGACCCAGATGAAGTATCTGGGCCTCACCCTGGACGGGCGCTGGCGGTTCGAGCCCCACTTTGCGGGGCTCGGACCGCGAATTGCTGGGGCGGCGGCGGCACTCGGCCGGTTGCTCCCGAACATAGGGGGGCCGGGCGCCGGGTGCCGCCGACTCTACATGGGAGTCGTGCGAGCAATGGCCGCCTACGGGGCACCGGTCTGGGCCGACGCCCTCGGTGCCGCCAACGTGCGCGCGCTTCGTAATGCGCAGCGCACGGTGGCACTGAGGGCGATCCGGCCGTACCGGACGGTGTCCTCAGTGGCTGCCTTCACGCTCGCCGGCTCCCTACCCTGGGAGTTGGAGGCAGGAGTTCTCGCCGCCGTGTATCAATTCACGGCGGCGAGGAAACGAAGGGGGGAGCCTCCGGCTCCCAGGGAGGTAGAGGCGGAGCGACGGCGTCTCAGAGGAGACGCCGTCGAAAGGTGGCAGCAGGACCTGGCGGACGAGCGGTTCGGACGGTTTACCATAGACGCCGTCCGCCCGGTCCTGCGGGAGTGGATCTCCAGGGAGTGGGGCTCCCTGACGTTCCGGATGGTGCAGGTACTCACCGGACACGGTTGTTTCGGGTGGTACCTGCACCGGATCGCACGCAGGGAGCCGACCGCCGCCTGTCACGAGTGCGGCGCTGTCGAAGATACCGCGCAGCACACTCTGTCTGAGTGTGCTGCGTGGGGGGAGCAGCGCCGCATTCTGGCGGCGGCGGTGGGAACGGACTTATCGCTGCCGAGCGTGGTTTCGGCCATGCTCGGCAGCGAACAGGCTTGGCGAGCGATGTCCTCCTTCTGCGAGGACGTCATCTCGCAGAAGGAGGCGGCGGAGAGGGCCCGCGAGGCAGACCCGTTAAGTGGCCGTCTCCGCCAACGGAGGATTGGCAGGAGGAGGCGGCGCTTTGCCCAACTCCTCCTGCCACCGTAGCCGGACCTGAGGGGGTGGGCCGGGGGGCCCATCTCCTCATTGCACAGGTCCGGCGGACGAGGGGGGGCAGCCGGTGTGTGCCCGGTCTGTCCCTCTATAGGTAGGAGCCCGGCGGTCACCTTCCGCCGGGCGGACCGTGGGGGCGGCTCTACAAGGTTGATTAGCTTGAACGATCCCTTGCCGCCCCCACACAACGGTCTGTCGGTACACCGTGGGGTTTTAGTCCGTGCGACTCGGACATAACCCACTCTCTCCCCCGGGAGGGTGGGTATCCATAAGGGATTTCCCCACGTTAAAAAAAAAAAAAAAAAAAAGGGTGGATCAATATGTGAACGGTGGTGACGTCTGGAATTGTTATCAATCTCTGTGCAACCACCAAAAAACGAATGTAACTATCTATATTTTTAAAGATATGTATAACTAGCTGTGCCCGCGACTTCGTCCACGTGGAACCTGATGTACAAAACAATGACTAATAAAGTCATTAGAATGTATTTAATTCATTTGCTTATATACTATTCTCTCATACTTAAGTCGCGGCGCCATTAAAATTACAATTACTTTTGATAGAGTGGACCGATTTTAATGAAACACGGACTAAGTTACTCCCGATGATATGCTTTATAATTTTGTTATATGAGGTTTTATTGTGAACCCAGTACTTTAGCAATGAGGCGTGTTCGTACAAACAGACATACAGATAGACAGACAGACAGACATTTCTAAAAATGGGTAAAATGTATTACATATGTATTCTATTACTTATTATTCCTAGACACCTGCAACAATTTTTTTCACGAAAATCGAAAAAGTACAGACACGTTAGATTTACATTCTTATTATATGTATAGAAGATGGAAAGATGAAACATATCGAGTTTGTTGCCGGTTCTTCTCCATGACTGGGTTGTTTGTCCGAACCGGTGGTAGCTTTGACATTCACAGGCGCCTTCTCAGGGCCTTAACTGAATAAAGTATTTTTGATTTTGACTCCTAATAATATTGATATATCTTAAGCTTTCTTTCAGTTTTGTTTTGTTTTTAATTCTTCTTTAATTCATGTAAAGCTGGTTCATGGCGCGTTAAGTAAAGGCTACCATATTGAGTTGAGAAGTTACTAATTCGGGACTCGCACAAAACGGCCTATATTTTTATTACAAGCGTGATAGTTATTCTATGTTGGCTATATTCATCGGTGTGTATTATTAATTTATGTTGTACAATTACAACCGGTATACTGCATAATCAAGACAAGGTTACTAGTGTAAAGTATTTGCGTATCGTATAAATAATGCAATGCAACGTATAAAGCGCTACTTGTACTTGTAAGCTACTTGTATTTATAAATATGTATTAGCAATCTTGTTGTATGCTGCCTGAATACATAAATATCTCAGCAAATATTTTATTCGAAGTGTTTTCTTAAGGGTTCTTAAAAACGCAGTATTATGCTATCTTAAAGTATACGGGATATCATTTGTAAAGTACGATATGTGAATTTCCTTGGTGCCTTGGTGATTTGTTTATCATCAGATTAGTCTTTTTTTATATCATAGGAGGCAAACGAACAGATGGGTCACCTGATGTTAAGTGATCACCACCGTCCGTAGACACTTGCAACATTAGAGGAGTCGCAAGTGAGTTGCCAGCCTGTGTTTACGGGGAGGGGGGAGGGAGGAGAGGGAGAGGCGACGGGGAATGGAGAAGGGAAGTGGGCCTCCGGCGTTATCATTGACCGAACGAAACGCAACAGTACCAGCACTGTTACTTCACGTCGGTTTTCTGTGAGAGGGTGGTACTACCCCGGGCGAACCGACCCATTCATGCTGAAACCAGTAATAGTTTCAGCGTGGCTCTACCACCTAAAGAACCTAGCCTATAAGAGACCAATTACAGGTTCACAGGCCTATCCCCTAGAAGGTATGAGGTGTAATCACTATTTTTTTTAACGTGAAGAAAATCCTCATGGACTGTCAGGGACGCAGCGGTGACGGTGCCTTTCGGCGACTTTAACAAACTAAAACACTCCATGACAAACCGACGACGTATTTCCAGCGTTATCCACAGTTCTATGTTATCCCACATAAGCTGGTACTACAAAAACATTTCTCAGGTTCAGGTTTCGTTACGACATTTTCTGTCACCATCAGCTGATAGTGTGATTAATTTACAATAACAAATGTACGCGAATTTCGAAATATTCATTGGTACGTGCTGGGGTACATACATGCCTGCAAAAATCGAATTGACGTCCCATCGCACAAACCACCACGACTTATTATTGTTGTTGCATGCGGTATGTACCAACGAATTTTTCGGAATTCGCGTACCTTTACTAATTTAAATTGGTAACACTATCGGTTGACGGTGAAGGAAAACATCGTGAGGAAACCTGAACCTGAGAAATGTTCTTGCAGTACTTCTGTATGTGGGAAAACATGGAACTGTGAATTTCTCAGAGTTTGAAATCGCCAATACGTCGTGAGCTGACGTGGTGATTATACCCATACGTTCCTTCGATAAGAGGCCTATGGTCCTGCAGTGGGTCTTTTACAGGCTGATGATGATGATGGTTACCATTATCGTAAATATTATATATTAGATATATATTATATTATGGTATTTGTTCGATAATAGAACATGAAAATTATATCCAAATGGATGGCGTTCACCATACATCATGTAATACTCCCGATAGTGGTACGTTTAATGCTAACGCGCATTGCGAAGCGACAAGTAGCGGTTTGGAAATCGCAACGCAAAAATACCACAATAATTCGCCCATTACGACAGAATTCTCGCGAGTTTTATCATTAGTTGTTCGTGGACGAACCGTTGCTATCTACTTTGTAATTAAAATGCTAGTTTATGTTAAAATTGTTAAAACAAAAATAACGTTATTTCTTAGACATATTATCGTTAAATGTGTGTACCGTTAATAACATAACCGATTATTATAACGTTATGGCTGAATTTACTAGGGCATGAAAATGCTGTTCAAAATTGACACGTTACAAATTTATTTTTACTAGAGATCGTCCAGCGGTTGATATTCGACAATTTATTCATTTTTAGTTTTTTTTTGTACCATGACGTATAATTCACTATTAGCTGATAACTCTTCTCGGTGCGTTACGTAAAACTACTTTCCTCTTACGCCCCAATTTTATTTAATTGTGATGCGAGTTAAAAGAATATAATTTTAAATAATTAGGTTGTTAAAAAAACTAAAAAAAAGAAATTTTAATGCGGTAGAACAGCATGACTTGTTTAAATGTCAGTCAACGCAGTAGCAGCGCGTGTAATGGTGGTTAGAGGTCGTATTTTAACCCTACCTCGATTTGAGAAAGCGACCAAGTCTCAACAAATAACGTTAATTTAAATTTAACTGTTTACGAAAGAAGCAACGTTATAATTACGTTAAGTTACCAAAGTCTCTTTATTATTTTTATCGATATAAAAAGTATTTAATGAAAATACAGCAAAGTACAGCACTTTTAATGTGAATCGGTAACTTTAGAAAGGTCTGATATGGACAGATGGATGAGTGTTATATGTATGTTTGTTTATGTATATGTTTATATACTATAAAGTTATGACTTAATCATGCTATTTTATTTCATAATAGGTTAATTGTAAAATACTCGACTATCGAATAAGGCGTCTGAGTACGCTATAGCTAAGCTGTTATCACTTTAATATAGTTTTGAGTAGCACTGAAACAACATAGCTACAAAGCGATTAAGTAAGATAGTAACATACTTTATCTATACTACTAGTGGGCCCGGCAGACGTTGTCCCGCCCTGATTATGAAAAAATCCTTGACAAATTATATACTAAAACGTTCCTCATCAACCACTCTATCCACCGGTGAAAACCGCATGATAATCCGTTCGTCATTACATAGTATAAAATGAAGTCCCCTGCCGCGTCTGTCTGTCTGTCTGTTCGCGATAAACTCAAAAACTACTGAACGGATTTTCATGCGGTTTTCACCAGCGGATAAAGTGATTCATGAGGAACGTTTTGGTATATAATTTGTCAAGAATTTATTTTTAATTAGGGCGGGACAACGTCTGCCGGGCCCGCTAGTATACTATAATATTATAAAGAGGTAAAGTTTGTGAGTTTGTGACGTTGTAGGCGGTAATCTCAGGACCTACTGATCCGATTTGAAAAATTCTTTCAGTGTTATATAGCTCATTTATCGAGGAGGGTTATAGGCTATATCTATCATCACACTAAGACTAATAGGCGCGGAGCACCAGTGAAGTATGTTTCAAAATCGGGTTTTTTTTCCTCTTGAGAGCTTCCGCTGCGTGTTAGCGTGAGCCCAAAGTAACTATTTCATGCGAACGAAGTCGCGGGCAGAGGCTAGTTTATTATAATACTGTATTTATTTACATGAATGTTCTATGTACCTCTGATAATTTATTGTTCGTTTATTACATGACTCATGTTACACAAAGATCTTTTGATGTTATCATATTCCAATATCAATTATACGTAATATGACTGACATATATGTGTATATATACTACTTTTTTGTTCGCGGTTTCGCTTATTTTTATGTGGTTTTGACTTATCTCTCGAGAACAGTACCTTTTTTCGGAAAGAAAGATATCAAATGTTTTTTCTGTAACCCTGAAAATGTATATGGAAAAATTACACGGTGATCGATAGAGAGCTTAAGGCGTGAAAGCGTAACAAAAAAACTTAATGTAGGCAATTAAAAGTTTCAATATTTGTTAAAGATGTTAGTCACTATTAAAAACATTTTAGTGCTAGTTGTAGCGCACAACTGTGTTTACTATAAAGAAAAATTGAGCTGTTACAGGACACCTGGCAGATGTGAAACACATGTGTAACGTAGTAAACAACACCGTATACACTATAGGTATGTGAGCTCAGTGCGGCAAGAGAGATTGCGCACGGTCGCTTGCGCATGGCATCGCGTCTTCACGTCTCG
The DNA here is from genome assembly GCA_036509395.1 of Antheraea yamamai. Taxonomy (NCBI): domain Eukaryota; kingdom Metazoa; phylum Arthropoda; class Insecta; order Lepidoptera; family Saturniidae; genus Antheraea; species Antheraea yamamai. The sequence goes on along the minus strand of AP028436.1, from coordinate 17,822,188 downwards.
CCACGCCAACAATCAGGTTTACCCTTGCTTATTGATGTTTCACATCAAAAATACGAGTGTATAAAAAAATTAGGAATGACAGTGGAGATAGGTGGTATAGCTACTGAATTTGACACGTTGTCTCAGAATATGTTTATGACGTCTCGACGCCGTTTGTGAATAAAATTGAAGTAAAATCCACGTTAAGCTACTTGCAGATGGGATTAATATGTGATTCAGGTTGATATAAACTAGAGAGGAATATTACAGATAATTAACTAATTACGTAACCGTTGATTCACTCCAACGAAATATCATAATTGTACGTATTTAGATTCTATATACGAAAAATAGTAGAAGTATTGAATAAATAAATTAATTTTAAGAAGCCTTTTTTGTTAAATTGACAGTGGCAAATGTTCTTGCGGCGCATACTTAAAAAAAACGTTAAGCCTGCTATGCCCCAAATGCAGAGTATACATGCTAGATGTGTTGGTATTTTACTCCGTACATTTCAAGGCACTTAAGATAAAGCCGTCTGCGGGGGCACACTGGCCGAGATTTTCACAACTTTACCGTGCTCTGTGCGCTTTGAGATTTCATTTTGTATACTCACTGAACATTTGAGATTTACGCCGGCCTGTACTTTAGATTAAGGCCAAGTTTATGTTACAATGAATGTTGGTTATTTAAATTAAAAGAGAATTACAGAACATTATTATACACATAATATTACATTGAAAGAATCCCTGTAGAAAAGGTGTCATAGATTCTCATTATAAAAAGCTATGAGAAACAATTGGCCTTTAACGGTGGAAAACAACAACACTGATAGAATAATCTTCTCATAAGTAGAATGAGAACAAGTTCATTTTCTGCAAGTCTTTATAACTAAAACAGGGTTTTATGGTCACCCCTTTTATGGCTTTTAATAATAGGTTCTCCGTTTTCAAGTCACGAGACAAATTTTTATCGAAATATAATTCCTACAAATTTTGACAAACAACTTTTAATATTTTATGAATATTAAAGCAGAAATCTCACGTATTTATTCCTATTAAAGAGACATGGGAACAAACTCATACAAACTTTAATACTAAAAAACGTTTGTTATGTCTTACATGTTTTAGTAAGTTTCTATTGATCTAGCCTCATAGTGCAGAGAATCTTATCTTTTCTCATATAGCTATACTGAATTCTTGGAGACGCAAAAATGAAACTAATTAATTGTTATAAAAAAGCGTTGAAATTTTCCAGATCTCATAGGAAAGTTCAAAACTCATAGATTCTTTCAGTGAGATTCATTATTTTATCAGAATTTATAAGACCTATTAGACAGGCATTGTGATACCTGGTCTATAGAAAGTGTGTTGTGAAGTTTATCAGGTGGTAGGAATAACTAAATTCTGTTTGATTGCATAGCAACTACCATACAATAGACGGACCCGTGATAGTGGCACGCTTAGGCGTTTCGGCTTCGGCTATTAACAAAGTAGTAGTGACATATATATGCATGAATATGTCACGATTATAATACACATGGTGATAAATCAGACACAATGTCTTTTAATTTGTCGCGTTACGGGATTATCCAGCTGACGAGAGATTTACAGCACGGCATGATAGCAACGACTGATGAAGGATTGTAAACCACTAAGTGGTCGCTGTTTTGGATTACTCTATTATTACCATCAAGTTACACTACAGATACGTTTTCGTGCTACAATACGGGGGTCAATAATATGGTAAAATACAACAAAAATGTGTGTGCTTATGACCACACGATACAAGTGGAAAACATTTGGTTGATGACAATTGGAGCCTAGTATACACGATGCCTGGTATACATGGGTTATCGACTCGAGCGTGCTTGATGTCGAAAGGAGCCGAGTAAACTCGATTTAGTGTCACCGACCTGAGCGTGATTATTTATGTACATGCACCGCTTAATTTGTCTAAAGAAATTTTCACATAAATAAGCGGCTGATATTAAATTATACAAAGAAATATATATATATTTTTAATAACATATAAATTTTAGCGTTTAACCACAATTTCATCTAATGTTGAATAACGATGTGGTCTAAGATGGTATATATGGGCGCGCGACCGTGCTGCCATCTGGTTTCAATGTAAGTAACAAATTAAATCAAAGCTTCATTATCTGTAGTTCCATATATCAACTAATTCGGAACTGAAATAACACAGGAAATATTATTAGCAACTCTTTGTTATAAAGTAAATAAAATATAGAAAAGTACGAACAGATTACTATGATAAGTAACGAATTAATTAAGATTTAATACAAGTTTTGGTTATGTTTAATTACTATCTAATATTGTTTTAAGAATTTTAAAATATAAATATGATTTATTTTAGTCACAAATGTGTAAACTGCGACATTTCCGTTGTATTTTTATTATATTTTTTTTAAATAATTAAGCTAACAAGATATGTTTCAACTTTTAATTAAGATTAGAAATAATTGCATATTGTTATTTTATATTGTTTTGTAAACCGTTAATATTAATTATGTTTGTAATCAAGAAAATACGTTATATTGACAAAAAAAAAGATATGGCGTACTGCGTAGTTGAGTGAGTTACAAACGGGCAATAAGAGATCAAGTTAAGAACACATTTCTTTGGACGAACAACGTAAAGTGACACTGTAAAAAAAAAGAAAATATACTTAATTTGATTCTTGTTAATAGTATCATTTTTATGATGGACCCTGAGGCGTATTCTGGCGAGGCGCCGACATACACATACGCCTAGAGTGGGACCGGCATTCAAGTGCAGCTGCTGGAACATATCAACAGATGTTGAACTTGTAGGTGGTGGTTAGCCAGGCGGATTTACAAAAAACCCTACGCGTTGTCTGAACATGCTATTATCTAAGCCACAATTGCTTCAAAAAGCTGAATTTATAATTCCTTAATACAAATACATGAGGTGCAATTTTGAATGCTTAAGTAAAATTGTTGATATTCGTAATATTTCGATGTTAGTTACGTTTTTAACACAAAGGTTATGTTATATTTTATGCGAGTCACTACAATTGTGATACGTTTGTTGTCAGAACCATACTACGGCCGATTCAAACACAAGACAGAAAGCGCTTTGTCGCGTCGAGATTGATATTTACGGGCTTTTGCACTCGTTTCTTTTTTACACGGATGACGGAAAATGGAACAACTGTTTATATAATTTTGTAAAGTTAACTAAACATTTATGTAAAAGCTTTGTCAAGGGTGAGTGAGTCTTCTATTAGAAAATCGGTATATATATGTCACATTGTTGACTTAATTTGAATAATGTACTCTGGAAGAACCTTACTAAGAGATCTTTATTTGTTCAACTTATGTTATATTTCAGTTTTTTCCAGCCTCTTCTTTCAATAGAGTACAGGTAGTTCTAGGATAGTTCGACCTTCTTTTGATAGTAGAATGACAGATGTTTGGGAAGTTCTTGCAGAGTTTAAACTGAATACTGTAATTTTTATTTTGAAATCAAATCAATTAAAATACATAAGCAAATGAAAAATCTATATATAAATAGACAAAAATAGAATAATTAAGTACAACTTCTTCCTTTGTCTTTTAATCGATTTTTTCTGCTTAGTAGATATTGTGGAACTTTAGGGTTATTATGGTTTTGGAAAAGTTCTTTTTTTTGTTTAACATTGAAACATTTAAAAATAATGGATTACGGTCGAATTTCCACTGCTACATGCTAACTATTATTACTATGATGATTACTAGTAGATGCTTTTTAATTGTTACAGTTGTGCACAGTTATTACTTTTCAAAATTGAACTGTTTGTACTATATTGTCATAATTAAATTGATTCGTACACATCATTTTGTGTTTTTGTTTACTCTATTGTATATCTTATTATTTATTATAATTCTTTGAACCACATATTAACGTTAACAATTATGAAAGTTTCTTATAACGTAAGTTAGGTATATGTGTATGAAATTAGGTATTCGGTTTACAAAACTATATAAATTAAATAAATATAGATATAGATAGAATAGACACTTAATTAAATAGACAATTAAACTATTTAGAATAAAATTGAGAATAATTAAGGATTTACCTTAAGTTGTCTTTTTTTGAAGTGAAACTTCTTTATCGACGTATGGAGTAATTTCAGAGTATGTAAAAACGTATGTAACATTTTTCGGTTACGCGCCATCTTAATTTCTGTACATTTTTCCGATACGCGCCATGTTTATTTCTAAAGGTGCGCTCACAATGATCAGATTCCTTTTTTTTTCTATAGGTGCACTCACAATGATCAGATTCCGTTTTTTTTATTTTTTATTTTCTGTAAAGTTGTAAATATAGTAGATCATTTTTCGAAAAATGATGTCATAAAGAAGTTTCACTTCTAACGTGTGTACACTGATACACGCACGTATTTTTTTAATAACATATGTCTATTGAATAGAATGCGTGCGAACAATATACGTATTAATTAATAATCATCGGTTTCGGATAGAAAACATTAATTAGTTCACCAATAGTTACTATTAAATATGGAAAAATTAGTGATAACATTCTAAAGTATAATTTAGAGTTAAATTAAATCTTATACTCGCAGAGACTTGTTAGTAGCACCCAAGTTTAATTTTGTCGTCTCAGTTAAGCCAATGCTCGCTAGTGTCGTTCGAGCGACCAACTAGTTGTGATAAAGTTTCCAGAATCGACCTCTTATATTGAAAAGTGCGCTGGGAACAGTTGAAAGCTTAAAGAAAGTTGGAACGTTTTCTCTAAATTCAATTTTAAAATTGCTTGCGGCTAAACGAAGATATGTTTTCACTGTTTCTATTTTTAAAGGCAAGGGGTTTTATAATGTTTTCATTACATTGATTATTTTAATGAAATTATCAATTGAAGTGCAAAATATTTCACTGTCATGTAGTTTTCTTGGAATGAATTTATGATAATTATTAAACCGTTTGCGACCTTTTTTTGGCCACCAATCTTCTATATTATTACTGCCATTGTCGAATAAGTAATAATATTAAATTAAATATTACAAATGGAGTTTTTGGCGGGATCTTGGTCTGTCATGTAGTGGATTTTATTTTTTATTCATAATCTTGCGTTACTTGACTCTATATTGTGTAAAATTGGTGGTGTTTTATGTAATATAGTTCGTTTATTGTGCATAAGTGAAGTGAATGGAAAATAATACCACGGACCATGAATTCTGAGATGCCACAAAAACTCCATGGAAAGTTCTAACAAGATGGCCACCATCTTGTTAGTTCATTGAAATTATACCAAGAAACTTGTAATATCGATACTCACTTGACAATGGCAGTGATAGTCTACTAGAAGACTGGTTGCCAAAAATGGAATGGAAGAAGAACTTGTAATGCTATTAAATACTCGACAATGGCAGTAATAATCTAAGATTGATTGCCAAAAATAAAGTTAAAAAAGAAAACAAATTACAAATGCCTTGTGACAATTTCAATGTATTAGTGATATAGTGATCTGCCTATTAGAAATTTCTATGAAGTTTATGGCATCCCAGAATTCATGTTTTGTGGTATTATTTCCAATCCGCTTCACTTGTGCACAATAACCGAACTATATTACGTAACAATATAGATTCAAATAAATCAAGACTATGAATAAAATATATAATACATAACATGACTAAGATCCCGCCAAAAACTCACGGCCTTAATTATAAACGTTGATTAAATATAAACGACGCTTATCTTTAGCTCTGTTTTCTTCTAATTATATGAATTAGATAAGAAGGGGTATATACTTAAATCAGTGTTTTAATTTTGACGGTTTCTGAATAATCGTAATTTCCTTATTCGTAGCGAATTAATATTTCCGGGACTTTTAGTGAGAAAAACGGTATGTAGTAGATTTTTATGTACTCATCATCTTCTTATCTTTATCCCACCTAAGTAGCGTCGGCACAACATGTTTTCCTTTTCCACTCTCCTCTGTCAGATGTCATCTCAGTATTCACAATTTTTACACACATACTCTACTCCTATATCCATCCACCATCCTACTTAAAACTTTTCTAGTTACATGATTTTCATCTCTCCTCATGACAGTCCCATACCATGCTAACCTATTACCCCTCGACTTTTCTTTCACTGGAGCTATTTTTAAACTTCCTCTGATATACTCATTCTTAATCTTATCCATTCTAGTTACACCACACATCCATCTTAACATCCGCATCTTAGCCATATGTAGTTTTTTCTCATCCGTTTCTTTCATAGCCCGGCACTCAGATGCAGGCGGCTTGACTTTTTCCGACACTTCCAACATTTATCGTTATATTTCAACCCATTTACAAAAATCTTGACAAATTATATACCTAAACCTTCCTCGTGAATCACTTTATCTGTTAATGAAAACCGCATTAAAATTCTCTGAGTAGTTTTTGAGTTTATCGCGTACAGACAGACAGACGCGGCGGAGGACTTTGTTTTATAATATGTAGTAATGTTAGAAAAAAGTCCGAAATATCAATACAAACGAATTTATAGAAATTAGCCAGTTAATTGATAAAATAAAATAAAATCACGTAATATATCTTCAAAACGATTTAGAGTGACATTTCACTTCTTTTATTTAGCACAATTCCATAAAAGATAAATTCTAAAATAAGCTCGGAATCCTCAATTCAGAATTCATTACGGGAAGCATCGGTGGAGATTGATGAAGACAGATAATGGTTGCGTATTTACCCCTCGGAATAAAAGTCGATTCCATACACCCACAACGATTGCTTTGTTAATTGCCATAAAAATAAAGCAGTAAAACTTTTGAATAATAAATTCCGGAGTTTTGCCCGTGCATTCATAGCCTATAAATTGTTTATTTTGAAAGATTTTATCGCTTTAATTAACTTTATAATAAAATTTATATTAACACTAAGTTTCTCTATATATAAATAGGTAGTAAAGAAACGGTTAAAAACATTTCTCACCTCTGTTTGTCAGCCAATTTTCTTCACTCTTTTTTGTTTTTGTAGCTATTGACGAGCTTTAATATTATTAAAAATTGCAAAAAAAATGTTGATAATAAACAACGCAGACGAAGTCGTGGGTATCAGTTAGATCTGAAGTATTCAAAGCAAAATACTCTCAATTTCTTAAGCAGAAAGAATTCCGCACAGTACGATTGTAAAAAAAGCTCAAAAGCTTATCCAGGATTGAATGTATTCATTTCATTAAAAACGCGACCTTTTGAAAGACTTTCTGTGTAAGTTCAAAGCTACGTTTGCTAACATTTTAAAAGCATTTGCAAAGGGTTAACAAAAGGTAACTCTGCATCAAATAAATCTTGAATAGGAATACGTAGTTTCAACGCTAAATTTTACACCAACCTGCGTTTTAGGGACACTTAATCTGAAACAATAAAATTGGTTTTTAAACTTTCACCGCAAAACACAAAAATGTTAAGAATCATTTCATTAAAGAAACAGTAGCATTTATTTTAATAATTAATTGAGTTCGTATGTAGAAGTACAAGAGCCGAACCAAACCATATCTTTGGTGTCTCTTTTTCCGTTCTATAGAAAAGGCAAAGGTATCTATACCATGCAGCCAAGTCAGACATCATTTCATAATTGCCCATTCTAGATCAATTGCCTTGTGACGATTTCAATGTTCTAACTAGGTGGTTGCTACCTTATTAGAACTCTCCATGGAGTTTTTGTAGCATCTCGGAACTCATGCTCAGTAGCATTATTTTCTATCTATTTAACCTTGTGCACAATAACCAAACTATATTACGTGAAACACCACCAATATTACAAAATATAGAGTCAAATAACACAAGATTATGAATAAAATATAAAGTTTACTGCATAAGAAACTAAGATCCCGCCAAAATTTCCAACGTGAAACGAACCTCTGTTATTTGACATACGTTGTTACGGTCGGTGGTACAATTTAAAAAGTTGAATATTTCGTACTTTATAAATTGATTTAAGAGAAGCTAGTAACCGTGCATCAGTGCATGACTGTTTCTTATTAATTATCACGAATTATTCTACATTTTCGCGAACACACCGAATTAACTAAGGGTTCGCGTTTTACCACATTCGCCTATCAGTATAATAAAAAAATACTATCCACAAAGTATAAAACACTTTTTATATTTATAAGTACTGAAATTTCATCACTTAAATACATCTGAGAAAGCCGTTAGCGCCTGATGGGGGAGTTTTACACCGCATTATATACATATTAATGTTTCACAGCCTTTGAAGTTAGCTAGAGTAGGTACAATCGACCTCCGGGAGGTCATTACAGGCCCGGCTCAGTTCAAATTCACTCGAGATTGTGCGGATCACAAGTTCCGTAAAGTTTCCGGTTTAAAACAAACTGCCTAGTGTTGTATCGTTGTAATTATTTGAGGCCTTCTCGTACTGAGTATATACAGATTTACTATGTAATCTCTTTAAATAGTATACCTCACTTTTTTAATTTGATAAAATTAATATTTCATCTAGTTTTTGTTCGCGGCTTCGTTCTCGTTTATAAAGATTTGAACTTTGTATCCTTAACTACTTGAACTTTGTATGCAAAATTTAATTATGATCAGTTGAGTAACAAACAAACAACCAATTCACCTTCATAATGTTAGTTAGGATTTTTGTTAATATACGTGATAAGTACTGCTTTGAATCTGTAAATTCGTGTTGTAAATTTTCAGGTAACCGGATATTTCAATATGTACAACGTCCTGCATTATAATGTCCCTTATAGAGTTCTAAGTGACTCACAAATTTAAGATTATAGAATTATTCCTATAGCAAAATTAAGTTCGCAAATCGAAAACTCGTGTCCCGATTTTAATTCCTTGTGCTTATATTTCGTTGTCTCGATCATGCCTAACACAGACTGTAAATGAAATTCCTAGCGTTTTTATCAGTTTTATTTAAAATGAAGTGTTGTAGTTTTAATTAGAATGGAACTAAAGATTTGGTGTTGATATTTTATTTATATATTGTGATATTAAATAGGTTAAACATAATTTCATAAAAACCTCACCTTTAAACCTACCAACATTTATCTCTGCATCACCTAACGGTTGACTGGCAGAGAATGCCTTCGGCATTAAGTCCGCCATTGCGTATTTAATGCATAATGTATAAATAAATAAATAATGAATAAAAGGCGTTAAAAAAAATATAATGAGCACTGCATTTACTCACTCATTTATTAAATGGTTTTCCTTTTAGTCTTTAATATTTTATGTTGGTTTTCGAATGTCAGAGAACGACAAGATAATCGTTTGATAATTTATGTATAAAGTTGTTCCTGCTGCAACATACCGCATAACTTAACATAACTAAAAGCTGTAGATACGTCATAAGCATTTTGACAGGGCCTTGTTAAAAATTTGGCTAACTAGCTTATTTTTAACGGCTGCCCCGTCAATCAGCCCGTATCTAAGCAATGTATAACTATTTCTTTTTCACCATTGCTATTGAGAATGTGCCATCTTAAATTCACATTTTATCTAAGATAGTGTGTCGTTACAATATTGCTTTACGTATGTGTGCGTTATCCTGCCATTTATTTTGTCAAAATATCATGTAGGTAACGTATCGGAATGGGAAAATTTACATCGTTTTTTGTTAAATTGCTTTATAAAAACTAATAAGAAGCACAACAGGCTTTGCTAATAAATTTTTTTTTTCTGTAAATATATTATTTTGTTAAAAAATATTACTTTTTGAGGTGGTTGTTCATTTTAAGAAACTATCTGTTGGGGTCAGTGTTGGTCAGAGGTTTTCTTCAATAAAACAGCGATTGACTTTCTCAACTTGAAACTTCAGTGGACTGTATATTTTAACTTTCACGAGGTATATAATCGTATGTAACGAGCCGGTAAGAATACATACATTTTCTGGGTTTATCACTACAATTATAGTCTTACAACTAGTACATTATACGTGCCTTACTGCCGCACGTTCATCCATACATTTACATAGTTTACATAAATTCACATTATATTTTTAGTGATGATTCTGTATAACATTAGACAAATAATAATAATAACCGTATTGGCGGTTATATTTGAATTACTACATGAATGATATTTCTAAATATTACATAAGACATATTGAACTCAGAAACCAAGTACATAAGAAATACGACAGTTTTTCTGTTCGTATTACATAGACAAATTTATACACAAACACATAATAGCTCGTCTGTTTGTAACAGACACATTAAACCAACACATATATCATATTTATTATTATTATAATAAGACATTCCATTACGCGTAAGAAACATTAATAGAGAAAATAAATATATAAACACGATAACTCATCTGTTCGTAATACATAGAGAAACATTTATTTACAAGGAGATCTGATAGCTCATCTGTCCGTAACACTATCTATACTAATATTATAAAGAGGTAAAGTTTGTGAGTTTATGACGTTGTGGCGTTGTAAGGGGTGATCTCAGGAACTACTGGTCCGATTTGAATAATTCTTTCAGTGTAATATAGCTCATTCATCGAGAATGGCTATAGGCTATATATCATCACGCTAAGGCCAATAGAAGCGGAGCACAGATGAAACATGTTTCAAAATCAAGATGTTTTTTTCTTTTTGAGAGCTTTTTGAGAGCCCAGAGTAGTAACTATTACTACGCGGACGAAGTCGCGGGCAGGGGTATAATCTATATACTAATATTATAAAGAGGTAAAGTTTGTGAGCTTGTGACGTTGTAGGGGGTAATCTCAGGAACTACTAAACTGATTTTGAAAATTCTTTTACTAATAGAAAGCCACGTTATTTGTGAATGTCAAAGGCTATATATCATCACGCTAAAATCGCTCTTACTAATTTTTCAACATTTTCTTCGGAAAATTTTAATATAATTCATTAGTTTCGAAAAAAATAATGCATATTTAAGTTTTTATCAGCACAAAAATACTTTTATCTATTATTTAAATCATTTTTTATATACATGTACGTTCGGGTGGGCCAAAAAAAATTTCAAATTTGTTGAAAATGTTGAATAATTAGTAAGAGCGATAAGTATTGAACTTTGATCATAAATATCTTTAAAACGCTTATTCTAATTGACTAAGCATAACAGACCTTTTTTGTAGAGCATTTAATTTCCTGCAGAATTCAGAAGCAAATAAAGTAAATTTTCAAAAAAAGTATTAACCGACTTCAATATCAATCAAAAACCCATAAGGCACTAAAAAGCGGAACATAAATAGTTTATCAAATTAACCAAATTAAATAAAACATATGAATATGTGTGCTACCTAGAGATGTATTGGAAGTCGGTGCCAAACGAAATTTCAAATTTGTTCCAGGTAGAAATGTATTACAGAGACGCGAGAGTGAACTTAAACTTTGTACCTATGTAGATGATATGATTTTCGGTTCACACCCACTTCCAATACATCTCTAGGTAGCACACATATTCATATGTTTTATTTAATTTGGTTAATTTGATAAACTATTTATTTTCCGTTTTTTAGTGCCTTATGAGTTTTTGATTGATATTGAAGTCGGTTAATACTTTTTTTTGAAAATTTACTTTATTTTTCCATTTTTAGTGTACATAAATATATTTTACTAGCAGTGCCCGCGAACTCCGTTCCGCCTTAAGTATAATAAACTATGCGCATTTTGCGGTATGGTATCTATCGGTATGGTATGCGATATGGTTTCAATTGGTTGTACAATAAGTAACGTTTGGTATGAACGCAACCTTATCAATAATCCGCGATAGTTTCTACCACCAACTCGGCTACCATCGCTTCACACATAATATACCTTAAGTAATGTAATTACAATGCTTGCGTCATGTTGCAACACAGCAACGAACATTAGCACAATAGGCTCCTAAGAATTAAAGAGTTTTTTTTATAATATTGGTGGCAAACGAACATACGGGTCACCTGATGGTAAGTGATCACGGCCGCCCATGGACACCTGCAACACGAGAGGAAACACAGATGCGTTGCCGGCCCTTAAGAAAGGAGTAGGCTCGTTTCTTGAAAGTTTTCTTACTTTGTCACGGATCCCATGATCAGAATCTAACCAAATTCTCATCAAACTACCCTTAAAGTACATCCTTTCCAATAAAAAATGAATCATCGAAATCGGTTAGCGTCATATTGAGTTATTCGTCTATTTGTCGTTTACATAATTAATGCAAATTTAAAACTTATACGGTTTTGCACTGGATGCCGTTGTCGGAACTGGACCAAATTGAAATGGGACCACACGGGAAGTACCAGCTTTCAAATAAAAAAAGAATAATCAAAATCGGTTCACCCAGTCCAAAGTTATAAGGTAACAAACATAAAAAAAAAAATACAGTCGAATTGATAACCTCCTCCATTTTTTGAAATCGGTTAAAAAGAAATGTACCTTAAAATCTTTAAATTTCAATCTTGAATATCTTTAAAATGGCGAGGCGTGCGAAAAAAATGAAGGAAACCTTTTTTGTAGAACGTTCAATTTCCTACAAAAAACTCTTGAAAAATTTTGTTGTACGAACAACGAATGGTGAGATATGATTTTTTTTTGTATGGGACTAAAGAAAAAAAGAAAAACTCTAATGCGCCACCTCAATATTAACATTAAGAGCTGAAACTTTAACACAATTTCTCTTTCGTCATCTCTGACGATATTTTCATGGTAATTAATAAAAAAAATTAAAAGTTTTTTTTGGCCCACCCTAATGATGATATATATAGCCTTCCTCGATAAATGAGCTATCAAATACTGTAAGAATTTTCAAATCGGACTAGTAGTTCCTGAGATTAGCTCGTTCAAGGAAACAAACTCTTCAGATTTATAATATTAGTATAGATGTCTGAGTGATTATTAACCATGCTATCGACTAATCGTTTATATTAATGACTCAGTGTTCGTACTAATGACCCAGAATTTGTACTATTGACTAGCTACTACTGACACGTACTAAATTACTATTAGCCATCTATTATACTCTGTACGCCTTAAAAGATGTCCGAAACTTAGGGACAGGATAACGCCACTTGGATTCATGGACTGTCCACTTATCTGTAGATATTTTGTAACTAGTTACACTGGATAGCAATTCGGAGTTCTATTTCCTAATCTGATGCTTAAAGTATTTGCTTTTAAACAGACTTTTAAAACCGACTTTCTCAATTGTTTTTCATTGAAAAGGGCATATTTTCAGGGGATCCCAGTTTAATTTCATTAACGTTCCACTTAGGATTTCGGAGATCAGAGGACTCCTCAAAATCGAATAAAAATGTGTAGTTATTACGTAACTGTATTCAAGGATACTGTGGTTCATTTTTAGAGTAAACTTCTTTGAAGTCAGCATTATTTTTTGTTAAAATTTTTATATTTTAAATATTATTGAAAAGTATTTTTTTTGGGTCCGTATTTTAACCGATATAGTATTACACAATTTTATCCAATTGAATATAACCCCTGGTTTAATTTTTTTTTGGCAACCAATCTTCTAGATTATTACTGTTGTTGTCGAGTAGGTAATATAGTACAAGTGTCTTCTGATCATTTCTATGTTCTGACAAGATGGTGCCCCCTTGTTAAAACTTTCCGGGAAGTTTTTGTGGCATCTCTGAATTAATGTTCCGTGGTATAGTTTTCACATCCATTTTAGTTGTATACAATAATCGAAATAAATACCAGCATATAGCGATATTAGAAAATATAATGTGAAGTAACAGAACGTTATAAATAAAATATAAAAGTCAGTACATGACAGAGATCCCGCCAAAAAATCCTGGTTGAAATCTATCCTTATAACGAAGATATAATATTCGATTGGTCTTGTTTTCAATAATGTATAATAATTATGGTATCAAATATGATGACGCCATACTTTATGTTATTGCTTTAATATATCTCGTTTGATTTTTATTGTATGTTAAATTATACATGGTGATCCATTCTTCTCAATAACTAGTTATCATTTTTGTCGTTCTCTTGAAAATAAATGTCTAGTATAACGTACTTGTATTATACGTATAATTGGCGATACGATGTTCTTTCTATACACGCTATTAGACCTAAAATAATTGGTTACCTCAGACATGTTTTACAACAGTATTTGATTATAACAATGATTAGTATTATGTTCTCAGAAAATATGGTCTAAAAATATAAATATATTATGAACAAACAACTATCATATCAACCAACGTTATTCTGAAAAAAGAAAATATTTAGCCGTCGTCTTTATAATTGTGCATTATTCTTACAAATATTTTGTATGCGAATGTAAGTTTGTTACGCTTTCACGTCTAAAATACTCAATAGATCGTCATGAAATTTTGCATACACGTTATCGGAGATTAAAAAAAAAAGATTAAGGGTACTTTTTACTCAGAAAAAAGTACTATTACCGAGGGATAGGTCAAAATTACAGTAACGCGATCGAGACCGCGGGCAAAGGCTAGTTTTAAATAAAACAATAAATATGATGACGCCATTTCACGCACGTCTATATTGGGTGTTAGGTTAGACACCGGCAATATTTTTACAGGACAATCACATTAGTCGTTTCTGGTTCTAAAATCAATTACAAAAACTGGTGCTTAATATTTGGCCTAATTATCTCTAGAAAAGCAAAACGGATTGTTACTCAACATCAGATGTTTTACGCACAAAGCGCGATTTATTACCGCTTTCAACGTGCGCCGCCGCTCAGTTAGACCCGCGTCTCGTACCTCGACCCGAGCCCTGCTTCCCATTGTTCGACCGTGCGGTATTTCGACGATAAGCAGTTACGTAATGATTAACCTTGAAAAGCTCCCCTTCAATTCTGTTAATTGAACCTAGGTGTGATTTTTTTACGTTTAAAATATCGTTCCCATACTTTTAAAAGTTTTAGAACAAACTTTAACTACGGTTCTCTTTGTTGTTTATTAATATTTGTTTTGATATTATTATTTTATATGTTAAATGTGACCATGAACTACCCTAGGATTGAAGGTGTTAACCTTTAAACAGTCACCTGGTATAATTTCAAAGTAAGCAATAGTTTATATTATGACAATTATTATTCAAAATGCCCTCCCCCATTTTTGAATACATGCTCTTAATCGACGCGGCCAGTCTTCGATCGCAGTACGCACCACATTCATATCTGTTTCTATAGCTGCTCTAATCAGAGATACTCGGAGAAACCCAAAATTCTGATGAGGTTTAGCGCAGACTTTCTCCTCCAATGTTGCCATACCTCGTAATCCAGTGGGTTTAAATCTAGACTAATGATGGCCAGTTCTTTTTACGTTAATGAAGAAGTTAGTTCTGAAGAGCTAAGATGTTTTGCTTATTGATTTATTATGAATTCACGCTTTCACTGCTTTGATGACCGCTGCTATTCTAACTGTGTGAGGTCGGTTGCTCCTCTTACAATCTTTGAAGCATAAATCTTCAATGTATCGTTTGTTACTGCGATAAACAAACCATAGCGTTATTTTCAACTTTTGCAGAATGTTGAAAATCTGTGTTGACGCGTAGCCACAGCGGTGCAACGGGATAACCGCGAATGTATCTTTCTTTTACAACCACTCCATCTTTGTAATTCAATAAAAATGAATTGTTTTTTTTATTTTCGGAAAAGGGAAACGCTCTATTTTCAAAATTAGTCGAAGACCAGCCAAGACACCAGTCAGTATTCGAAAATTAAAAATAAAAATGACAGAATTTATGACCCGACAATGTATATTTAAAATTGTATTAATTTTTTTTATTGTTTTATATTATTTTTTGTACATAAAAAATCAGTATTGTTATCGCGTGAATAGAAACACCAGTCATAGGGCGTGACGTCACAACTTCCTAAACATCATTCTGACATTTACAGTTTGGCATATTCATACTCAATACCGAAGAAAAATAGCGTTGCTTACAATGGTGTGACGTAATCCAACACCATGACAAGTGTTAGCGTTTTATCGAGAACTTTGAAAAATAATAATAAAACCGTATTTTTTTAAAGTAAAATAAAATTACGGTGTTTATACTTCCAATATACAAATGTCACAAAAATGTATATACATTCCTAATTATGCTCATAAACCGCAACATTAAAGTAAATCTTTCCAATTTATTACTAATTAATGTCCATTATACGCACATTTACTTAAGTATGAACGGGTAGGGATGTTTAAAACTCTCATTACCCTTATTTAAATTACACTTGCCTTGTAGCGTATTCAGTGATCCCTTTGAATAAGCCAGTGGGTATCGTCTAAATAGAGAAATTTGATGAGATCATTGTATTAGACGTGGATATTTTTATGTCAGTTTATTATTCTTTTTAATTTTAAGATCATTACTGTCATTATCAGATGGGTAATTATCATGAAATATCCTGGGATGCCTCCGGTAATATAATAAAATCTTGACTCATTCCTAGAACTTTCTATGAAGTTTTTGTATCATGTAAAAATTCACATCCGTGTAATTTTCTAATCCATTTCACTTGTGCGGACGAATTTAACCATATTGCGTAAAGTTTATTTTATTTTATATTGCAAAATGTCTTCTGCTTCTACTTTATTTTTGGCAACCAGTCTTCTAGTAGACTATTACTGCCATTGTCAAGTGAGTAACAATATTACAAGTTTCTTGATATAATTTCAATGAACTAACAAGATGGTGGCCATCTTGTTAGAACTTTCTTGGGAGTTTTTGTGGCAAGTCAGAATCCATGCTTCGTGGTATTATTTCCGATACACTTCACTTGTGCACAATAACCGAACTATATTACGTAAAGCACCACCAACATTACACAATATATAGCCAAATAACACAAGATTATGAATAAAATATAAAGACCAATACATGCCATTCCAAGATCCCGCCAAAAACTCCATTGCAAAATGTCGTTCAAAAACCCAAAATTTATTAAAGAAATCCCACTATGTGCAAGAAGGTATACTGTTACACTAATATCTCCTTACAGGTTATTATTTCGTAAATAATAAAATTAATTTTGAAAATCGTAAGTGCTTATTTTCGGTTCGGTTAATTACATTATTTTATAGACATAACATTGCTAATGTTGTACTTTTAGTTTTATTTTATGCAAAAAATTAAATTGTGTTGCATTCATGCATAATTTTAACGATATTTTTATGAATAATTTACTTATCTTTGGTAAAGTTGTTTATATTGTTGTATTCAGTTAACTTAGTAATTAGTTTTGTTCTGCATTCAAATGTGGTACACTTAGCTTAAACTCCAAATTTTAATTTTCACGGGCCAGCTAAGAGGTGAGAAGAAGAAGTGAAGACCTGAAGCTTATAGAACTGTAAAGAATTTTGAAGTGAAAACTTCGATAGGCGCGTTGAGCGCTATTTTTGGCAGGAGATCAATTTATATTTTCGCGTCGTGACATGCTACGTAAGCATGCCGGCCGAATTGCGTTTGCGTATAGAGGTCCATAGTATAAGGGCCTGTGTACATGTAATATTAATATTTTGCAGTTTATCATATGTTTGACTGATTAATAGACTTTATAAAAATGTACACAATCATTGCTCTGATTGCCAATAGATATGAAAACCACACTAATGTTAATAATTTCAATAAACAAATTCTGATATTTAAATGTTGTCATTCACACTATAGTTAATATGAAAATTCAAAAGAGAACACATTTATTTCATTGTTTTGTGTTTTCAATTCCGTCGGCAGTCCCTTATGTTGTCTCGACTTTTTTTTCTAAGTATTCCATATATAATAACTAAGTATATTTATTGGCGCTGCAATTTTCGTTCGAATGAACAATAGTAACTGACAAATTAAATTGGTCGATTTATCCGATCTCGATGTCGAACGACAGACGTCGGTGTGGTTGACAGACGACCGTGACTTATCGGCTTTTTCCTGCTTCACGATTGAAGGATATCGTGCGACTTTCCTCTATCTTCGAAAAAGATTTTTTGTGTAAAGGTTGCCACTAAATTACAGAAATTTGTTATTGTAGTGACTAATTACGTAATATGTAGATTAATTTGGATGATTCATTACAATACAGGTAATTGTTTCTCTTCTTAGTTCGACACCGCGGTGTGGTAATACGCAGATGAGTGATAATTATTGTCATTTGTTTCGTGACTCAGTAGTGCTAGGTTAGGATAGGTTTGATTTATGACAGAAATAAGAACGAGCAAATAAGGAAACGCTCGCTTTATGTAATCTAAAAAGTAATTTTTCTTTTACAATATTTGTTACTTCATATCCAGAATAACTATTATTTGCTTGTCAACGAGCTAGACTAAATTATCCCTAAGGGAATCGACTTATTAAGAAATGTTTGTACTGTTTCTCGAATACATACTATCTCCTTGTCTACATAAGGATTGTAAAATCAGCTCTTAGTCAAATGAAATTAGTTTTCAGGTATATATTAATCATTATTAGAATAAAAAAAATATGATAATAAAAGCCAATTTTGTTGCAGTAAAAAATTAAGAAAGTTGTTAAATTATTTTACGTGGTTGGCTCTGTAATTTAATTAAATAACGATAACTGGAAACATACTTAATTATGATGTTTTTATTATTACGAATAATCAAGAAAAAGGTTCAGTGCACTGAAATAAAAAAAAAAGATGTCATGAATACAGTGGTTAAAAAGACACGCTTTCATTAAAGGAACTAGTGTAAGTTAAGTCAGGCTTATAACGTTCAATTGAGAGACTACAGTCTAATAAAATTATCAGAAAACCAATTATACATAGAGGTATTTCAAGACGCCATCTACAAAATAAACATTACGAAGCCTTTTAATTGTTTCTCCGACCACTTGGTTCTAATTAAAAAGTTTTCCAAAGTGGAGCGCAAAAAATGAATTACTGCGGAGGATTTTATTCAGTATAACGGAGGCAAGATGTCGAGTCATGATTAGTAGAATGGCGGTTAGCGGGGATGCCGAAAGGACATGGTTATCTGAAAGATTATCTAATACTAGCCCCTGCCCCCGACTTCGTCCGCGTAGTAATAGTTACTACTCTGGGCTAACGCTGACACGCAGCAGAAGCTCTCAAAAAGAAAAAAACATCTCGATTTTGAAACATTTTTCATCTGTACTCCGCTTCTATTGGCCTTAGCGTGATGATATATAGCCTATAACCATTCTCGATGAATGAGCTATATAACACTGAAAGAATTATTCAAAACGGACCAGTAGTTCCTGAGATTACCCCGTACAACGCCACAACGTCACAACGTCACAAACTCACAAACTTTACCTCTTTATAATATTAGTATAGATGTATCATAAATATTAAGATGATTAAATAGATTTTACTCTAAAGCATCAAAGAAAAAAATATTGAAGTGAAATCTTCTTTAGGTGCGTTGAACAGTATTTTTTTGACAGGAGATAAATTTATAATTTCGCGTCATGATATGCTAGTAAGCATGAGCGACTGTATTGCGCTTACGCGGTTTGCGTCAGACTAGTAACGCGTAGTATAAGAGCCTGTGTAAATCTAACATTGATATTTTGTATTGAGATTGTGCAGCTCATCATGTTTGATGAATTAATGAAACGTATAAGGAAGTTTATAATTATCATTATTCAAAGTGCCAATGGATGTGAAAGAGAGACTAATGATAATAATTTTAATTTATTAAAAATATATAAATAAATACAAATTATGAAATTTGAATAATTTAGACTATAATTGATTTAACGATTCAAAAGAGAACACAGTTTAAATTCCATCATTTTGAGTTTTCACCTCTATCGCCAGTCCTTATGACTCAATCGATTTTTTTAATAGAGGTGATTATTATTATGACAACTTATAATGTGTAGTGAGTAACAAATTATTCTCTTGTTTATTGTGCGTTACCCGTTTGTTTACAGCTAGCTTTTGGTCGCGGCTTCTTCTGTATATTTGACGTGTATACAACATTTCATGACGATCGGTTAAGGCGGGAAATCATAACAAGCGAACAAAAATCTAACAAAAGCCTTTAAAATGTTAGTAAAGACTTAGATGTTATCTATTGTTTACTATTAATTGTTTTTTCTAAACAATTTAAATTACAACAATTATGAAATTTCATTACTAATAAAAATTATATTAGATGTAAAATTATATTAGATAATTATATATTAGAGAATCGTCCACAGTATAGTCTAGCACCTTCTGGTTGCGAGTTATCTCACCACATCATGGAAAACAGGCGTACCAACTTTCACAATGAACGGTTAAGTCGCTGGAATTTGACCTCATCGATCTCTGATAGAAAGCAATTCATAAACATACATTTCAATCATGTTTTCAACTAAAATATCATATTTTGGTCTCTATAGTATTCCTAAATTCGTACCTGAACTTCGGTAGGGTTTACCGAGACCATTTAATTGAGTTTGGAATTTAAACAGAAACCACATGGCCACAGCGGTGCTCGTTTAAGATCTCTCCCTAGAGTGTTTAGATCGCCAGTGTCTACTATAAAAGGAACTTTAACACATGTAATTATAACTACAGCGATTAAATGTATTTTGAATAATATATCTTCTGTACATGATTGATGATACTGATATTTAGAGGTCGTGAGTCGAATTTTTTCATTTGTCATATAGGATTTTTTTTTCAAAGTTTAGAATTTTTCAACTCCGCTTTGGATTATCGTTCTGAAAAAAACAACTTACATGCTTATAGGAATTTGAATACAGTTGTTTGAATAGGAGTTTTAATTCTTAGACACTTGGTGCTTATTAAAAAAAACACACACACAATATTTTCGTTTAATATAACGTTATTAAAGTTTTAATAAATCATGTTTTTTTTAAAAACACTACGCGTTCAGCGATGTATGTTTTCATCCCGTATACATAGGTAGGACAGCGGAAGTAACATTGTTTACAGAAACTTTTGGAAAACACTTTGCTTTGTATTTATATAACAACTAGCTTCTGTCCGCGACTTCGTCTGCGTGGAATAGTTATTTTAGGCAAACACTAACACTCTCAAACAGCGGATATTCTCGAAAGGAAAAAATAAAATAAATGCGTACGCGGGTGACCCTACTCCCCTTCCACCTTGTCTGCGTCTCTCTGATACCAAAATTTGTGTTCTGCGCTTCTACTTCAGAGCGGTTAAAAAGTTGGACCTGGACTATATTTTGAAACATTCTTCATTGGTGTGTGGATCATTTTTCAGTGGAGCAATGTCGCAATTTGGATGCGGCGGCAGAGGATCTCTCGCTGCCGAGCGTGGTTGCGGCCATGCTCGGCGGCGAGGATGTGTGGAATGCTATGGCCTCCTTCTGCGAGGAAGTCGTTTCGCAGAAGGAGGCGGCGAAGAGGATCCGTGAGGAGGACCCTCAAAGTGAACGTCTCCACCAACGGAGGACAGCCAAGAGGAGGCGGAAGGTTGTCCTAACAAGACGGGGCCCGGCGGCGGCGCTTTTGCTGCTGGGACAACCGTTGGGGCGGCACGATGAAGTCTATAGAGATCTCGTGTCGTCCCAACTATAGCGGCAGACGTACACCGTGGGGTTTTAGTCCGTGCGAGTCGGACATAACCCACTCTCTCCCCCGAAAGGGTGGTATATCCATAAGGGATTTCCCCACATAAAAAAAAGTTAGGTCACGAAATGCATGAATTAGGCAACAGCCCAAGCCGAGGTGTGTGTGCCGCGCACCCTTGAGTTAGTTGTGAAAATTAAATCAGCTGAGTGCCTTAAGCGTTCGCCTTAGTAGTCCGGTGAAGCTTAAGGCCTAGGCTTAATGCTTTGATAGGCCAATAGCGTAGTCAGTTCGAGAAAAAAAAATAGTAATTGCTTTAACATTAATATAATATTTACTAAATATAATCCTTTCTAATATAAATGAAACAGTGAGTTTCTTTGTGTGTTTATTTGTTACGCTTTAACGACTCAATCAATCACAATGAAATTATGCCCACTCGTCGTCAGAGTTACTGGAAAAGATATAGGGTACATTTATACAGAAAAAAAGTATTATCTCCAAGGGATCAGTTAAATCTATAGGCAAAAGCTAGTAAGAAAGTAAAATGTCAATAAGCCCTATCTAACATAGTTATATCTAGCTCAATGTTATTTATATTTTTTCAAGAATTTTTGAACATATAAATAAACTAGCTGTCCCCGTGACTTCGTCCGCGTGGAATAGTTACTTTGGGCTAATGCTAACACGAAAGAAAAACGATTTTGAAACATTCCTAATTGATGCTCCGATCCTTTAGGTCTTAGCTTGATATATATACATCCTCGATAAATGAGGTACCTAACACTGAAAGAATTGTTCAAATCGGACCAGTAGTTTCTGAGTTTAGCACGTTCAATCAAACAAACAAACCCTCCAGCTTTATAATATTAGTATAGATAACTAGGCAAAGGATCTATTAATTTCAATTAAAACTTTTTAAATTAAGACTATACTAATTTCTACGTTGATATTAAAAAGTTGGCTGCGGCGAAAGCGAACTGTCGAGTACCTTAATTAAGTTTCACGAGGAAAAACTATCCCGAACAAAAGGCACTAATTTGAGAAATTGTGATGCAGAGATAATAAGCGCGGTTTATATTTGAGTTATGGTTTTAATAACTCACAAGGTAATTTGTTATCTTCATCAGCTTGTCCAAGTTTGTGGTTATTATGAACAAAATTGGATTACTTTGTTGTTAATTTGTAAGCCGAAAAGAGGTTTACCATAACCGTAAATAATTGTATTATTGGTACTATCGAATTAACTATTCCTTTATTATTTGTTTGTTTATTTAAATATTATTTGGAAAGTACGACAGATAACCGTAAAAAAGGCCAAAGATAAGAATAACACAAGTATACTGGGCTAATAACTTCGATCTTCGATCCATCGTAGCCCGGTGAAGCTGTTAAGACCTTGCTAGGTCAGTAGCGTAGTCAGTTCAAAAAAAAAAGTGTATTTGTACTTATGTACACGCGTTAGAAGTTATACTTCTTTGGCGTAACAAGATAAAAATCTTTTCAAAAATTTTATCTTTCGCCTTATTCTACGTTTGTAGAATAAAGTAAATTTTCAAAAAAAAGTATTAACCGACTTCAATATCAATCAAAAACCCATAAGGCACTAAAAAGCGGAAAATAAATAGTTTATCAAATTAACCAAATTAAATAAAACATATGAATATGTGTGCTAATTTTTTTTTTTTTTTTTAATACATGGGGAGATCCCTTACAGATGCCCATCCCGTCGGGCAGCTGAGGATGGGTTATGTCCGATTTGCACGGACTAAAACCCCATGGTGCCTTCATATACCTTTTTGGGTGGGGGAGCAGGGACTGCCGGCTGGCACTGCGTCTGCTCCCCCGATAGGTGTAAGCCCTTCCAGAGGCCCTGACTGCGGTCTGAGGGGTCAAAGATGGTAGACCCCTCGAAGGGGGAGTGAGTGTTAGACCCCCCCTGACGAACTGTGGGAGTCGCATCGGCACAATGCACCTCCACCACATGGGCCTGTGCAGTTTAAACTGCCAGGGCGACGGACATGCCCGTGTCCATCGCCCCCAGGCCCCATCTACGGCGGCCGGAGGTCATCACCTACCCATCGCCGCCGTGTGGTTCGTCGACCGCGGGAGGGGAGTCTAGTGGTCCACTCCCTCTCCCTCTCCGCCGCCTCCTTTGCAAGCATGACTGTCTCGCAATAGCAGGCGACGGAGAGCCACCCGGCCTCGCTCTCGACCATCTTATTAACGACGATCGGGAGCGAGAGATCCGGGCCGATGGCTGCGACCAGCTCGTAGCGTGGCACATCCCAGGCGGTACATTCACTCATCGTGTGCTGCGCGGAATCATCCACGCAGCCACAGTGATGGCACCCTGGAGTTGGCTCCCGGCCAATGCGACACAGGTAGCGCCCGAAGCAGCCATGCCCCGAAAGCACCTGTGTCAGCCGGAAGCTCAGGGTGCCATGCCGCCTGGTGAGCCATTCGACCATGACTGGTCGAACAGCCTCGATGGTTACCACGCCCCAGCTAGGTCGCTCAAGTCGTCGAGACCACTCTTCCACCACTAGGACCTGGTGGAGTTGGGACCTTAGCATCCCGATTTCTCGAGGTGCTAGACGTTGACCCCTCTCCAGCGCCTCCACGCGTCGATGATACAAAGACGCGTGGGCTCTCGCTTCCAGGTCCCAGGGTGGGGATCCGGCAAGTAGGGAGGCCGCCTCGAAGGAGATCGTACGGTACCCGCGTATGGCTCTGACGGCCATCGCCCGCTGCGGTCTCCGCAGGCGAGCGATGTTATAGGCCGTCAGTTTAGGCGCCCACGCGGGGGCCCCGTAAAGGGCCATCGACCGCACGACCCCTAGGTACAGCTTCCGGCAGGCAGAGTTCGGCCCCCCGAGGTTGGGTAACAAACGGGCGAGGGCGCCCGCTGTGCCCATTAGGCGAGAGGCCAGCTGCCGGAAGTGTTCCTTGAACGTCCATCGACTGTCGAGGAGGAGGCCGAGATACCTCATACTCGACCCGACGTCGATGGACTCGCCTCCTACAAGAATCTGAGTTCTTTGAGGTGGCGCTTTCCGAGGGCCGTGAAACCACACGGCCTCGGATTTGCACAAGGCCACCTCCAATCCCAGACGCCGGATCCTGTCGACAACCTGAGTGACCCCCGCTGTAGCGATCGTCGCGGCCTCGCTGTGCGTCCTCCCACGAGCGATCACCAGCGTGTCATCCGCGTAACAGACCACGCTGGCGCCGCGGGGGAGCGCACCACGCAACACCCAGTCGTATCCGATGTTCCACAAGAGAGGGCCCAGGACAGACCCCTGCGGAACACCGGACACGACGTCTCGTCGACTTTCCCCCCCACTCTGATCTGGGAAGGTTACGTACCTCTCCGAGAGGTACGCCCCAACTATGCGGCGGAGGTAGTGAGGCACTCCATGATACCGAAGTGCCTCTTTGATGCTAGCCCAAGGCAATGTGTAAAACGCGTTGGCGATGTCAAGGGACACCGCCAACACCACCTCACCCCGGGCAACTGCTTCCTCCGCCTGAATCTTCACTCTCATCACTGCATCTATGGTGGAGCGCCCCTGGCGGAAACCGAACTAGTTATCCACCAGATCCGGCCCGACTCGTGTTAGATGCTGGACGAGGCGGCCTGCGATTATATGTGTGCTACCTAGAGATGTATTGGAAGCCGGTGCCAACCGAAATTTCAAATTTGTTCCAGGTAGAAATGTATTACAGAGACGACTTAAACTTTGTACCTATGTAGATGATATGATTTTCGGTTCGCACCGACTTCCAATACATCTCTAGGTAGCACACATATTCATATGTTTTATTTAATTTGGTTAATTTGATAAACTATTTATTTTCCGCTTTTTAGTGCCTTATGGGTTTTTGATTGATATTGAAGTCGGTTAATACTTTTTTTTGAAAATTTACTTTATTTTTCCATTTTTAGTGTACATAAATATATTTTACTAGCAGTGCCCGCGAACTCCGTTCCGCCTTAAGTATATTAAAATATGCGCATTTTTGCGGTATGGAATGCGATATGGTTTCAATTGGTTGTACAATAAGTAACGTTTGGTACGAACGCAACCTTATCAATAATCCGCGATAGTTTCTACCACCAACTCGGCTACCATCGCTTCACACATAATACACCTTAAGTAATGTTATTACAATGCTTGCGTCATGTTGCAACACAGCAACGAACATAAGCACGATAGGCTCCTAAGAATTGAAGAGTTTTTTTTATAATATTGGTGGCAAACGAACATACGGGTCACCTGATGGTAAGTGATCACGGCCGCCTATGGACACCTGCGACACGAGAGGAAACACAGATGCGTTGCCGGCCCTTAAGATAGGAGTAGGCTCGTTTCTTGAAATTTTCTTACTTTGTCACGGATCCCATAATCAGAACCTAACCGAACTCTCAGCAAACTACCCTTGAAGTACGTCCTTTCCAATAAAAAATGAATCTTCCAAAATCGGTTAGCGTGATATTGAGTTATTCGTCTATTTGTCGTGTACATACTTAATGCAAATTTAAAACTTATACGGTTTTGCATTTTCTTACTTTGTCACGGATCCCATAATCAGAACCTAACCAAACTCTCATCAAACTACCCTTGAAGTACGTCCTTTCCAATAAAAAATGAATCATCGAAATCGGTTAGCGTGATATTGAGTTATTCGTCTATTTGTCGTGTACATACCTAATGCAAATTTAAAACTTATACGGTTTTGCACTGGATGCCGTTGTCGGAACTGGACCAAATTAAAATGGGACTACACGGGAAGTACCAGCTTCCAAATAAAAAAAGAATAATCAAAATCGGTTCATCCAGTCCAAAGTTATGAGGTAACCAACATAAAAAAAAAAAAAACATACAGACGAATTGATAACCTCCTCCTTTTTTTGAAGTCGGTTAAAAAACGACACTAACAATAGAAAAAAGCTATTTCATAGATTGAAAGTTTTAATACAAAGAAATACAAACGACAAATACAAAGAAACAAAATGTTGAATTTAGCTAACTTCAGGGTGTCGGTTTTTCGTGACGGTGTGCGCGCGCATCGTAAAAATTTACTCTCATCATTTTTCCCTAACGCGCCAAAAGAAGTATAACTTCGAAATCTTCGATCAACAATAACAACGTTGATACTCAGCAAAAAGCTTACATTAATTATATCATTAACTGGCTATTGCTTTTGGCTTCACTCGCTTTAAAATACAGCCCATGTAACTCGCTGATAATGTAGCCTTCTATAAGGGAAGAAATTTTCAAAATCGGTTAAGTATTTTTATTTATATTATAGGTGGCATACGAACAGGCGGGTCACCTGATGGTAAGTGATCACCGCCGTCCATAGACACTAGCATCACCAGGGGAGTCGCAAGTGCGTTGCCGACCTTTTAAAGGGATATGGGGGAGGGGAGAGAAGAGGGGTTAGGAGGAAGGAGGTAAGGGGAGGTGGGCCTCTGACGCTCTCACTGACCGAACGAAACGCAACAATGCAAGCACCGTTACTTCACGTCAGTTTTCTGTGAAGGGTGGTATTACCCCGGGCGAGGCGACCCATTCATGCTGAAACCAGTAATAGCTTCAGTGTGGCTCTACCACCTACTTAAAACCTATTTCTTTAATTTATACATTATAAACAAAAATTCAAATCTCTTATGTTCGTAATTAATCCTTCTGGTTTCTTCAACATCATTTCGTTGACAGGCCTTATTTCAAGATCGAAATGGAAACATAGGAAAATGAAGGCAAATTATTGTTTAGTTTTGCACCTCCACTTGATTGTATAAATTAAGTTAAATATGCGACAAGTTTTGAGGAAGGATAAAAAAATGATGTTTCGTTAATATGAGATAGAATATCTACCAAATTGATCTTATATTCGTCTCAATATTTTATTTTCACACAGAACCTACCACTTCTTCCACCATATAATCTTTTAATTGATTCAAAGTATATAAATTAAAATCTAAAATACGAAGGAAGTTGCTAATAGAATCACAATTTTCGTAGATATGTCGGCTGTTATCTTTAGACTTTCCAAAGTTCGTAACGCCGCGCTCCTGCTACAGAGGCTTATTCCAAATTACATTAACGTGTTACAACGTCTAATTTTCATATAACTTCTAGTTAACTGTAGGAAATTTTGTTTTTAATAGATATTTATTCGGACTTTGAAATTACAACGGCTCTCTGACTTGTATCTATATCAGAACTAACAAATCTTGGTGACTTAATATTATGCTCATGCATGCAACACGTCAAGGAGTGATTACTGAATCGTATCAAATTGCGATCACCCCTCTCTCCTTCTGTATTGTCAATTCCAAATTATCTCTTTGCGAAAACAACTAGTATGGAAAAAAATAGATATTTATTCGTAAAATATATTTTCTAGCCGTTTTCATATTACACATTTCGACGTTTACACAATATTGGATACATATAGTGTTGTTACGTATAAACACAATTTAAGTAGTATAAATAATAATTAAAATTGTATCAAAGGATAACATGCATGCAAAGAACGATAATTCGATTTTATATTTGATAAAATGTTTTACAGCAAACGTGTAAATACCGTAATAAAACAGTTTTATCTTTGAACTAGCTTCTGCTCGCGACTTCGTCCGCGTGGAACGGTCACTTTAGGCTAACGCTAATATGCATCGGAAGCTCTCAAAAGGAAAAAAAAAACCTATTTTGAAACATTCGTCGTTGGTGCTCCGCTGCTATTGGTCTTAGCGTGATGATATATAGTCTATAGCCTTCCTCGATAAACGAGCTATCTAACACTGAGAATTTTCAAAATCGGACCAGTTGTTCCTTAGATTAGTGCGTTCGACCAAACAAACAAACCCTCAATTTTTATTATATTAGTATAGATAACTTTCGAACAAGTACACATAGAAAACTAACAATTGCCAGCAGCCACATTCACATTAATTCCTGGACTATCCAAAACCATAAGAGTTTAAGCTCCACACAAACGAATGTAGAGCTTTATGATGCACTGGTCAACGAATTATTGGCAGCATGAGTTAAAAAATATATTTAATACAAAATTTCAAAAATCTGTAATTAACATATTATCTAAATTATAATTTAAAAAAAAACGGCTAGATATTTAAAAACATGATCCATCATTTTGAGGTCTGGGTCTTAAAAAACTCGAGGGATTAATGTAGATTTCATCTATGCCTCGGGAACGGTACTTTTTTCACATAAAATGTACCCTATGTCCTTTTCTGTACCTCTAACCACGTATATATAAAATTTCACGGTATCTCAATATGATTCGTTGAGTGGGTAGGGCATTACAAATAAACAAAAAACCTTAAATTCCCATTTATAATAATGACATTAATTATGACTAGTTTGGATTAGAGTTATAAGGTGCTTTATGAATAGTTCAATTCTCTCTCTAAATACACGTTTAGGTAATGAAAAACAATCCTACTCATATGGGAAATAGAACATTGCAAATTAATGTCAAACAGCACTTTTATCGTCATTTTCTAAAATCTACCCATATAATAAGAATGTTTTTTAACTTTTTCTATTTATGTGAAAAAAATTGTTGCTGGTGTCTAGGAATAAGTAATAGAATATACATTTCAATCATTTTAAGAAATGTCTGTCTGTCTTTTTTTATATCGTAGGAGGCAAACGAACAGACGGGTAAGTGATCACCGTCGTCCATAGACACTGGTAACACCAAGTTTCGCAAATGCGTTGCTAGCCTGTATATGGGGGAAGGGAAAGCGGTAGAGGGTGAGAGGAGGGGGGAGGGGAGGGGAGGCGCTCTCACTGACCGAACGAAACGTAACAATACAAACACTTCTACTTCACGTCGGTGTTCTGTGACAGGGTGGTGCAACCCCGGGCGAGCCGATGCATTCATGCTGATACCAGTAATAGCATCAGCGTGGCTCTACTACCTACAACTCTGTCTGTTTGTATGAACACGCATCATATCCTCGAGAGTAACTTAGTCTTTGTTTCATTAAAATCGATCCACCCAATATATTTTGTACATACGAAAAATTAATATATTTTATTGTTGGAAATTCCTTTGGACGCTTCAGTTTTCTGTAAACGTAAAAATAATGTAGGAATATAGAAAATTTGCGTTAATACATTATTCTAAAAGTGATCATAAAATTTGTTAAGGATAACATAGATTTTTTGAAATACGGTTTGATATACGAACTTCACAATAAAGACTAAATAAAAGTTTGGTCGGATACCACGTTACTATTTTCTGAGTGATTTACTAGACGCGCCTTGACACTGGAGTGATTTGTTAAAATATTGAATGGGCTACTCTCGTGGCTGCTAAATGATGCTTGAATCCGTTTTTCTTATACGCCCTCTACGTCACAGTAGAAAAGTTTTCGCATTTTATACCACCAAGTTATTGAAGTGAAACCTTCTTTAGGCGAGTTGTGCGGTTATTGGCAGGAGAAAACTTATGGTTTCGCGTCAGCGGCATGCTAGTAAAGCGTGACATGTAATATTGATATTTTGCATTGAGCTTATGCTGCCCATCGTATGTTTAATTAATTAATGAATTGTACAAAAATGTATATAATTATTTTTCATAGTGTCAACAGATATGAAAGCCGGACTAATGTAAATAATTCCAATACACAAATTATGAAATTCAATTATTGAGTTTTCACTTTTGTTGGCAGTCCATATGAGCCTCGACTTTTATGTATTAGTTTGTATCAAGAATTTATAAGCATAGATTTAAACATAAAAGTACGTTTCCCGCATGCATTGTGTTAAATTAGCTGAAATGAAATCGAAGTTCGTCTAAGAGCATATTTAAAAATATGTATATTCCGTCATCAGTGAACTTGTTTAACCTTTTTTATATGTGACTTGAAAATTGATGAGACTCTCGTAATAATTTTCAATTTCCTCTTTATCTTGCTTATTTTTAGCCGCCTGTATTAAGTTGTTTTCTACCTAGTCATAAGCGGCGTCGTTCAGCTCACATAAAGTGCACGTCTGTTCAACGACGTTGACAAATTATCTGGCTGAATATCAGGGGAAATTATTTTAAACACTCGCAAGCTCTGGGATTGAAGCCCAGCCGTTTACATCTCCTTGGTGGAGTGTTTTTGACAGTGTTCGCAAAATATTTTATACATTTACACTTTCTCCTTTATTTTCTGAATGACAGTTTAGTTTATTGATAACCCTATAGTAATTGTCGATTCGACTATCGATACTATCACTCATTCATCATAATCACATGAGCCTGTTCAAAACCCACTGCAGAGCCATATACCTCTTCCCGAAGGAAGGTTTGGCCGTAATTACTAGCTCACGACATGTTAGCAATTTCTAACATCGATAAAGTTCTTATATAGTAGTTCTATATTTTTCCACACATAGTGTTTTTACAAAAATATTTCTTAGGTTCAAGTTTTCTCACGATTATTACCTTTACCGTCAGGATAGTGTTTCCAATTTAAATTGGTAAAGTTACGCGAATTCCGAAAAATTCTTGGTTACATTTTTGGATTCGAACGCTACTGCGATACTGCGGATGTCGAATTGACGACCATCACGACTTTTCCTTGTGTTTTTTTTTTTTATACTTAACCTATTTAACGTAAAATATATAATTAACACGGGTACAGAGTACGTTTGAAGTTGTCTAAAATTTAATTTAAATTTATTTAATTACTAATTTAATACGCTCTTAATTCTAATAAAGTTCTATAATTGGAATATGTTTTTGTATGAGAATTTTATACAGAACTCATTAACGTTGCGGCAATGTCGACCAACTAAGACGTTTCGCGGTAAATGAGAGACATTTGCGATTCGTAGCCATTCACTCTTGTAAGAGATAAATCCACACGAACGCGTGTATAAAGCGGGAAATTCGTGGTTCTCTGTCGCTTATACTCAGTATCTCATTTTTAATTCACAGAACCTTATTCAATGTTGTGAGAATGTTGTTAACAGTAATTGTGGTATTTTAGCATATTTTCTGCCTTACAAGGTGTAAAGATGATTTTATTTAAATTGTTAAAGTTTGGAGTACATAATATTTAATTATTTATAAATGACAATAACGGCATATATGAATTACATTGTGTTATTTTTCAATAACTGCTGTTAGTTATCCTGTTGCTTTTTTATATGGTTATTTCCTTTTTTGTATAGTATTGCAATTTCTAGGTATGATACGATATTAAAATGAATAGTAGTTGTCCGTATCGTGACTTTCAATGTGAGCAACGTGAAGTGCTTTCACATATAGTTGTTGTTTTGTAGAGCTTGCTTATTCGCACGACGCGTTAATTCTTCACAGACCATTTTTATTTTTCATAATAACAATGGATTATAAACAACAGAATAATTATGTCTTCAATAATTTGTTATACATTACGTAGAAATATTCAATTATTTCAATTACATTGCTAGTACTTGTAATAATGTATATCTTTAGTTATCTACATCTACACTTAATATTATAAAGAGGAAACGTTGTATTTTTGTATGTTTATAACGAATAAACTCAAAAACTACTTAACGGATTTTCATAAATAATTCATCATTAGAAAGTTACGTTATCCCCGAGTAACATAGATTATATTTTTTATTAGAAAAAATAGGGATCCCTACTAAAATTTCAATAATGTAATCCAAGGTATGAAAAATATTCCCATAAAATGTTATTCATGTCTTTATATTAATCCTTATCAAAATAAATTATTTCTAATTTAAGTTAAGTGTTTCAGTACCTGTAGATAAATTTTTGAATTATTAAAATCGGCCATTGCATTCAAAAGATATTACGAGTTTAAAATTGTCAATGTAAACAGAATTTGCCGCTCGCGTCGTTGCCGGGGAGTGGTGTGTGCATGCGGGCTATGCGGCGAAGAAGGGGTCACGGGAGAGGGGCGCGCACATCTATAGCGTATGTAACCGCGCGGCTTATTCGCGCAATAGAATTTTAGCTCATAGTAATAGGTCGGCATTCAGTTACAATCCACAAATTGATTATGTGAACAACATCCAAATTGGGGCAATCAATAAGATTTGTACTAAATGTTATGCTAAAAAATGGAATGTGCAAATGGTATGTGCTGCGCATCTGGAAAGGTACTTCTCCCTGATATTTAAGTACCACCAGAACCAATAAAGATCCTTTTTGGCAAATAATCACAGATAATCCGCTCATTTTTTGAAAAATGGCGTGTTTATTATGGCGTGTTTCACCAGTGTTTAGCTTAACTGTGAGTTAATTTGGCAGATACAGTAAAAAGTAGTTCCCGCTAAGCTATCATGCACCAAAACAGATGAATTCACAGCGTATTTTTTTTATCTTATCATTTTGTTAGGTTAGCATAATCATCTACCCTCGAACAGAAGACATTTCTTTCTGTAAGATTTTCGAGTCTGGGTTGGATCGTGGGTACAAGAGTTTCAAGACCATGATCATTTTTAGCCAATCCACATATGTTTAACACAAATGTTTAAAATAATTGTTCACCCGCGGGAAGCCGGGACGGGCCGCTAGTAATATATAATCATACTAGCGGACCGGGCGGACGTTGTTCTGCCTTGAAAACAAAAAAATCCTAAAAGTCGACCGCAGCGCCACCTACCGGGTCCAATTGTGAATCTAAACCATTCTCGGATCCACTCGAACACGCACACAAAATTTCATCAAAATCGGTCCAGTCGTTTAGGAGGAGTTCAGTCACATACACACGCACACAAGAAATATATATATTAAGATTAATATTATAAACGAGAAAGTTTGTGAAAATAGATGGATGTCAATTTGGTGTTAATGTTTCAAGTAAAAACTATTGGATGTGTTTGAATTAAACTTTGTACTAATATAGTTTATACGTTGCAAAAATTCTTGAAGTTATTATGTAAAATGAGCAAAATATAAAGAGAAGTGTCATGTAAATTTAAAAAAATCCTACCTTTTGAAAGGTTACTTCAATGTGTGCTTCGTAAATCATTAGAGTTATAGTTATACCTATATACATATATAACTTATATGTTTATACGTTTTTTTGGTATTCATGATATCCTAATATAAATTACAAGTATGTTTACTTATTTCAAATGTAGTTATCCAAGCGGTTAGAACATTAAAACAATAGGGGGATAAATTTAATCAGTTTGTTTTGCGAAGGTTCGTTGAGCCTAATTTACATGACAAGGGAGATGTGGGTCTGCGCAGTGCGATAAAGTCCAGCTGGTGTGAATCGCCCTCAATTACGTATTATATTTCGCAGGGTTATAACGGTAATAGAAATCACTAACTATTGAATGCATAATGGCAAGTTGAGATTAGGTACTAAACATAACGAAACTTTAGGAGAGCAACGATGATGCCACCTCTGTATACGATACTAGTGGCTCGGCTCGGCTACGCCTGGGTATAGTAGATGCGTAAATTTCTTCCATGTAAAGTCAGAGCAGATCTGTTACAGTCATAGTTTTTTTTCATTGTTATGAAAACACATGTGAAAGCAGAAGTATCAAAGTGATCGTCTTTTGTTTGATTACTTTTGATCAAATTCTTTTAGATAAAAATGTTTACTGTGACTTATCCTTAGTAAATGGATATATGCTGGCGAGAATTTTTTTATAGATTTATATAAGGAACAATTCGGCTATACATTTTTTTCGCATAAGTTTCACGCGTCATATAAGCTCTGAAATGGAACCGCTTTTTTCGATTTAGCTGATAAATATCGTGATAGATTTACGTGTTTTATATAAATTAATATACAACTGGAACAGTGTACCTTGTCAATAGTGAAAGAATTTTTCAAATCGGTGCAGTCGTTCCAGATGTTATTTACCTTGTATAAACAAACATACACAATCCACTCTCTCGTTCTAATATTGGTTCAGAAGTATACATACAAAAATTTTGCTAAGAGTTTCTAGAAAAGAGTGTACTTTTTTATGTCATAGGAGGCAAACGAACAGCTGGGTCACCTGATGTAAATGATCACCACCGATAGACACTTGCAACACCGCAAGTCGCAAGTGCGTTGTCGGTCTATATATAAGGAAGGGGGGAATAGGGAATGGGGATTAGGGGAGGAGAGAACGGAACGCAACAATGCAAGCACTATTACTTCACGTCGGTTTTCTGTGAGAGGGTGGTAGTACTCCGGGGCGAGCCAACCAATTCATGCTAAAACCAGTAATAGCCTGAGCGTGGTTCTACCAACTATTATGTCTTAGTTTACATTATGGCTGATACATAGTTTACCATTTTAAAGCTCCTCTTCGGCCGCTTCTGTCATTACGTTGTTCTTGCGAAATACTTAATAATTAAGGAACCTATTCTCATTGTTTATTTTGTAACTATTTGTGATACGTGTCATTGTGTCTAATCGCTTTTAGTGATCGATGTTTTTACAAAACAATAGGAATCGACCGAAAGTAAATTTACCCGTGCATCTAGGGTTTCGTATCATCCCACAATTAGTGTCAGTTGGCAAACTCACATAGTCCTATTTTTATTATTTAATGTTTTACTTTATCATTTGTGCTATAATTACATTTCGTTTGACATCTGTATAATTTTTTTCTGAGGATACATGTTTGTTGCCTTTTCACACAATAATTATTGAACGGATTTAGATGAAACTCTACAGTAATATAACTTATATGTCGGAAGAACATACAGGTCTATAACGACATTGTATAAATTGGCCAAAGGGTAGCGATAGGTGTCAAGACACAGCTATTTCTGTTGGCGTTGTATAAACGGTTATCAGTTACAGAAAAATGATTTCAGAATAAATCGTGGGTGGCCACTTTTAAATTAAAAATATGAAGCGGCAATGTGTTAGGATCAAACCCGCGATCTCTCGGTTCAATAGTAGCGTTTGCTTACACATTTTGTATATCTAAGTACTTATTAGGCTTGAAAATATACCAGGTGTTAGGTTAGTCGCTTACAGTATTTTAATAGATGATAGTTTATGGTCACATTTAACGTATAAAATAAACAAATACTAATAAACAACAAAGATAACCTAAGCTAAACTTTGTTCTAAGACTTTCAAAAGTATAAACACAAACGTAATAAACCTCGGTGCAATGACCGGTGGCGTAAGCTGTAAGGAGCTACCCGGAGTTAATAACCTTCGATAGTAAAATGGACAATAAACCCTTTTATTTTGTCCATGCCGTTTCCACATTCATTCTCTAGATAATTATGTCAAATATTAAGCACCTATTTTTTAATTGATTTAGAACGAGAATCGAGTGCAGAGGTCCCTTGCTACTGTCTAAACTTTCAGCCTATATAGTTATTAAAGCATAAGCCGTGAATACGGGTTCCATTTCTGAAAATGTAACTGTAAAAATGCGAACCATTTATATTTCTACGATTGCGGTTTAAATGGAACAAAAATGGTGTTCATCTCGCTCGGATTATAGAATAACTGCCGTTTATTTTAATGATATTTTATTTAAAAGAAAAGGAACGTGTTAAATGTTTTCAACCAGATGATAGATATTACATAGAAATACATATTTATGAAGTGAAAAAATATCCTAAGCATTTTTGCTTATTTCTTAATTTCCCTAATTAACATAATATATTTCAACTTATAACTTGTGAAAATGCTTTTATTTTTTCATGAGAACTATAAAACGTATGTATAATGTGTTCAAACTGAATTATTTCTGGA
This sequence comes from Antheraea yamamai, assembly GCA_036509395.1. Classification (NCBI taxonomy): domain Eukaryota; kingdom Metazoa; phylum Arthropoda; class Insecta; order Lepidoptera; family Saturniidae; genus Antheraea; species Antheraea yamamai. Next base: position 17,785,965 of record AP028436.1, on the reverse strand, counting down.
CTGTTAATTTATTACTGAGATTGTAATTTTCTTGGTATTTATTCATTTGGAAACTGTAATATGAGGCATTTCAGGAGGGGACTAAACTAACTAAACTATTGATAATATGCATGTAATGTTTCTGATATTATAAACGTTCATAGACTGCAGTGACCGTCTACAATTAGGAAGAGTGTATGCTTGTTCGCCACCATCGTGGTATAAAAAACCTATAACCTCTCTATTGATTTTAAGATATTTCTCTCAAATTCATTGCTGTTAAGCCTCTATGGCCAAGTGAAAAGTTATTTTTGTCTGTAGAAGTGTCGTTAAAATCGATTCAATTATTTCGAATATTTGCTTGAACACATTAGACACAACTTTATATAGAATTAGAATGTCATACATTTGTGTTCGTAGAACTGGCCATGTGTTGAATTGTTTTTTAATGAGGGAGATAAAAAATACTAACAAATATTTTTTTATAAGAAGTTACTTATAGTATCAGCTTTATAATAAATAAAATGCGAGACGACGGTCCGCCGGCTGCTTTCATTTCCGCGCACGTATACCTAGAGAGCAGCCTGTTTCCCAGGCTTTTCTTTGAAGGGACGCTCACTTTAGCTACTTATGGCTATTATGAGTACACGGAATAGTCTCACTGACGGTCAGTCGTGAATAATGATAGCTTTCTATTGAAGATTCTTAGTTATGCCATTTGTTTTTATGACGTCGTAGATGGTGAACCTGTTGTTTTCTATAAAGTTTTTTTAAATATTAGCGTTTGACCACATTCTCACCTGATGTTAAATGACAATAAAGGCTAAAATGGTAAACACGATCAATCTAGAGGAGGACTGGTTCTCAACTGCAGCTACTGGAACACACCAACAGTTGCTTGGTCACAGATTTTTTCACTTGAGGGTGGTAGCAAGGCCAGGTGAATTGAGAGATAGTCATACCACCATACTTTCGTTTCATCACGATGTTTTCCTTCACCAAAAGCTCCGACTTAAAAGCTAGTATTCGAACCTACGTCCATCGATGCGATATCCGAACACGCTTTAAATAACAATAACAAATAATGCTAATTTTTTAAGCGACTGGTATGACTACTGTCTAGAAAAATTATAAAATCAAAAAGGTTAAAGTTCAAGACACTTTATTTAATTTACACCCTTATTATTTTTGTTTAGTTACACATTATGGTTACAATTATTTTTAGCGAATTTCGCGATACAGAGCCAATTCCAAACATCACCATTGTTAATATATTTATCCACCCTATAATAGACATTTCACATTAAGCCCTTCTTGACATAGTGCTTGAACTTACTACCCGATAAATCGGTAATATGCTTTGAGAGATTGTTTTAGAACCTAACAATATCATCTAAATAAAACTGTACTGGTTTTATTGAGCGTAAAACATGGAATAGTCAACTTTCATAGTTTCTAGTATTATAGTCATACCGGTTTTTACTAAATCTCGCTTTTCTGAGGCTTCTACGGACAATTATAAATGTCTCATTCTATGTTTTAGAAACAGAAAGACCAGTTAAAATTTGCATCAGGAATAGAAGTGTCTCTTAAAAGGTGTTATTACTGATAAGTTCCCTTTCAATATAACTCCATTTATAGACTTTATACGTGATCGAATAACGATAATGCGTGAATAAAGGAATTACTCTCATCTATTTCCCACGACGTACCTAATACATTTATGTAGCCAATCTCTATACCAGAGTACAAAACGTCCGACGCGGCGGCGACGGCTCGTTACCCGAATGCCACGCGTGGAATTTGTTTCAGCTGGGATTTGTATCGCGCAACCAATTACCCTATTAATTACAGTTTCGATATTCAATGTTGTTGATGTGATATGTTCTCGAAATATGTTAATGCACTTCGTAATTAAGTGCATACATATTAATAGTATTCTAATTATAATAATAGTGTTCTAATTATCATTACACCAGTTCATAACTGAAATTTATTTACTGACGATAATTCTTTATAATCGTTGATCAAAGTAATTGCATGGGAAATATTTGTAAACTGCATTTATAATAATTGAAAAATCCTAAACTAATTAGCCTATTGGCCTGTACCGCTTCTATAGTTTCACAGGGTACAATGGCGAGTGTAGAAGGCAGTCAGATGAAAAGACAATCAGCGCAAGGGTGGCGAATTAACCGAAATTTGGCTTGGGCTGTCGCCGTGCATACAATTCCTCGAATTGAATCTTAGAGAATATTCATTCCAGTAAACAAAATATAAACTTGCGTTTCACTAAACCTAACTAATCAAGATAAATATGAAAATATCATAAAATAGAAAAAAAAACATTTCATACGGAGCAAACTACGGAAATATTCTACAATAGCAAGCACCTACTTGTGAATCTTATTTGCGAGCAGCTTGTCGCGCTTCAAGAGTTCAGAGGACTGTTGTAGGTTCGAGTAATTCTCTGTTCTTGTAAGAATTGCACAGAATTTTTTCTTACTTTACAATTTCTGTATTTTTTCAAGTATATGTTTTTTAATCGCGTAAAATGATTCAGTTCTACAGAGTTTTGCAAATTGGTTGCATTTTTAGAGACTACGAAAATAAGACATCATTGTCATGCATTGATGTGTTTCAGAATAATCCACAATCATACAACATTTGGACTTTTAGTAACAATACAACTGGGTGTAACATAATAAATTCCTTCAGGCTTTGGTATTCCCATTTTCAATGCGATGAAAATGCTTTATCCAATTCTAATTGGCATTCCGAGATTTATGTCTCGCAAATTTTCGTCAGGTTAACCATTAAATTTATTATGGTTTACTTGAGTGGTTTAGGTTAATTTATTGTTCGTGTTTAGCTACCGATTTCTCGGTTTCAAATTTTATTTACATCTGCTTATTTAGTCGAGTTAGTGTATGTAGTAGTTGAGAGGCCTGTAAGCTAGTATTACATTGACGACCGGTGATGGACTAACAATATCTTATCAGTCGCTCTTGTGTTAAAATTGCAGTGCGCTTCTTCCCATTAGCTACAGTGTCATCAATATATCGTACTACTATAAAAACTGATACGTCACATAAACAAATAAATACAAATATCTTTTTTCTAGAATCCTTTACACAATATAACCCTTAACTATGGCCCCAAAATAGGCAATGTCTGTCTCATGGAAGCCTAATGTTTGATTACAGATTGCCTTAAATTGATGGTGACGCGTATTGACTTGACAACATTTAGAGGATATATGTGGATTTATCGAACAAAGTAAGTAAGTAAGTCCCCGTCCCTCAAAGTAAGGACTCAAACAAAAAAGTTTAATTTAATATTTCAGTAATAATATTAATTTATTATGAATTAGATATTACATAGTGAAATGTCAATAATATAAAAAAAATGCTAAAGGAAAAAGTCCTGTCAAGATATTTTGCCATGATAGTTATTGGATTATGGTAATTGTAATAAGATATATGTATACGTTTAGGATTCATTTGTATACAAGTGTTTCGAAAAACAGCATGTTTGCTTCAGATTTCGTTTCTCGAATCTTCATTATGATTTAAAATTTAAGGCATGACTAAAAAAAGAAAAAATAACATTTAATAAAATTTGCATGTGACCAGTATTCAGGTTGTATCATCGGCAGTCGAATGACAATGTATGTAAAAATGTTACTCATAATAAAGTTGTTTGTTCGAATTTCAATACTCGCATGTATAAAAAACTCATATATAAGAAGAAAGAGACGTAGAGAGAGAGTGCAATTAAAGAAGCGTAACGCTTTTTTCTTACGTGACGATTTCTACCAGGCAACTCCAAGCACAATCTGCGTTAATTAACTTCGTTCCAAAAAGTATAGTCGTTACGAAATATTCCATTGTAAATTTTATTGGCGATTGTTCAAGTATTACGCTTTTAGTTAACTGTGTATGCGCTAGTATCGGGTAATCACTATAGTTGGGACTCTTCCGTGAAGTATATTCAGGTCGACGATTTCATTAGCGGAATTGCCAGATTTTTTATGTAAGTTTAAACAAACCGAGCGTTGCAAAGCTTTTTGCGATGATGACTAATTGGACGCGTTGGCATGTCGCCGAGCCTTCATTACATAGAAGGGTGAGGCTCTGTGCGACCTTCACAGTTTGCCTTTTACAGAGCACGATTTTAATTAAACAATTAGGTTAATTAGTGTATATGTGTGATATTATTATGTATATGCAACAATAATATATTTTTTGAAGTTATACTTCTTTTGGTGCGTTAGGGAAAAATGGTGAGAGTAAATTTTTACGATGCGCGCGCACACCGTCACGAACAACCGACAGCCTGAAGTTAGCTATAGTCAACATTTTGTTTCTTTGTATTTGTTGTTTGTATTTCTTTGTATTAAAACATTCAATTTATTAAATACCTTTTTTCTATTGTTAGTGTCGTTTTTTCTACAAAGGTAGAATAAGTCGAAAGATAAAATTTTTGAAAAGATTTTTATCTTGTTACGCCAAAGAAGTATAACTTCTAACGCGTGTATATAAGTACAAACACACTTTTTTTTTCAAATAAATTTCAAATCATAATAATACTAAGTCACTTTTAGATAAGTATTCAGTACACGTGTTCAAAGCCTTAGTTTTAACACTATTCACGTATGTATGTGGACTACACAGCCGTGTGAAATTTTGAGTAACGTTTTATTTGTCATGTGAAAAAAGGTATTAATTTTAGTAAGTAGTGTTAACAACAAAATATTGCTAATTAATTAAACAGAAAGTACATATCCAGTGTACATGTTTATTATCTTTATTTACTTAGTGTTCCTGTGTATTGAAACTAATCGATTTGAATGGTATTATAGAAAGAAGTCGTTTATTTGTAATTCACTATACAATATAAAGTATACAAAAGTAGATAAAAACTCGTATATCCCGTTTTTAAACTCCATTCTTAACAGTATTAAAAAGTTGTAGTCAACAAGCAACTATATAATATTTGGTTAAGCGATTTAATATTTACCTTAACAATGATAATACGATATTGGTTTAAAAAATGTCACTTCATTTGTTAACGTTATAACTTTTATATACATACTTTATTAATTCAATGTCAATAAAACAGTAATTTTAATGTTACCAATTACAACGAACCGGTGGACGACATTTTGAATTAGTCTATATTCGAATGTCGTGATCGTGTCGGATGGTGTAAATGGATTGTATATAAATACGTCGTGTAATGGTGTCATGCTACAGTGCTATTACTTACCTACTGTAAACTTTTTCAGCGCCATTGTAAACACTAACATGAAAATTTTCCAATAATGTTTCAATTTTATAAATGTTACACTTCAATAATCTATTTATTTATAGCTGAAATTTGCAACTCAATAGTTTCATGATTTTTAAGCAAACCATATTAGTACTATATTTTATTTTCTTGCTTTTTGTTTTTTACTTTTCTTAATTGTATCTTTTGTATCTTTTGTCTTATATTCTATATTGTTTTATATGTCTATACTAGTTGTGCCCGCGACTCTGTCCGTGTGGACCCTAATGTAAAAAAACAGTGACTAATAAAATCACCTGAATATAGTAAGTCCGTTTACTCTTCTACTTTTCTCTCCTACTTAAGTCGCGTCGTCATTAAAATTACAATAACTTTTGATAGAGTGAACCAATCTTAATGAAACCATGACTAAAACACTCGAGGATATGTTTTATGATTTTCTTTCTGAGATTTCGTGAAAGTAGTATTTTAGCATTGATGCAAACATTTAGACAGACATTTCTAGAAATGATTGTAATGTATTTTATTACCTTTTCCAAAATTCATGCAACTTTTTTTTTTTCACAAAAATCTAAAAAGTACAGACATGTTAGATTTACATTTTCTTATTATATGTATAGAAGAATATAGATGAATGCTGTTATTCACTTTAATTAGTAGCATAAATAATTGCAACAATATTCATGTATGTTATGCCTATTCATATTATGCTTCTGTTGTTGATACTTTTGAAATAAATAAATAAATATAGGTATATCTTTTTTTTTCTTTTTTTTTATATCATAGGAGGTAAACGAACTGTCGGGTCACCTGATGTTATGTGATCACCACCGTCCATAGACACTTGTAACACCAGTGGAGTCGCAAGTGCGTAGTCAGCCTGCGTTTGGGAGAAGGAGGTGTAAGGAAGTGGGGAGGGAGAAGGGTATTGGGTATCCGGCGCTATCACTGACCGAAAGAAACGCAACAATGCAAGTACTGTTACTTCACGTCAGTTTTCTGTGGGTCGGGTGGTACTACCCCGGGCGAGCCGACCCATTCATGCTGAAACCAGTAGTAGCTTTAGCGTGGCTCTACCACCTACAAAAATCAATCATGACCATACAATACGGAATTTTTCGTAGATTTTAGGCTCATTTTTGAGATTCCATTCAGCCTACAGACATAAGTGTATGGAAAATAATTAAGAAAAATAATAATAAAATGTCGTTAACAGGCAGACAGAGAACTTTCCAGACTTTTATCCCTGTTTTACGTAATTTGTTTTTCCACAATTCCGCAGATACTATGTAGCGAAGTTAATATTTGACAGACGTAACTTTAAATCATTAAAAGAGTTATAGAAGTTGAAAAGTCAATATAAAATGACAATAAACAAATAAAAATAATTTCACGATTAATTCAGATAATACGAATAGATGACATGAAGAAAAGACGCATCGGCCGATGGAGTGGAAGAGAGATAGCGTCACAAGCGGAACGCTTAGGCCGATCACGCCTCTCTATCGCTTGTTCTGTACTCTCGCTTGCACGCTCGGCTCTGGCGGAACGTGACAATGAGTCATGCTTTGCAGTGCGTGCAGCCGGCGTTCATCGATTTATAAGACGTTATCACGTCAAAAAAACGTGAATAGAAATAATCAAATTATATGTAAAGATACTACGTCTATAGAATACAGATGTATAGTGTAGCTGGCTACACCACTGTGCGCACTAAGCGAACCCTGTAATTTAACCGACATGAATTGAACGCATGGGCTTATAATTGTGCGTAACGCTGAGGAATTGAAATTATGGCGTGCATTATATAAATGAGATCATCCATAATTCGTACGAGTTTCGGCGCTGATTCGAAATGTTCACATTTTATAATAGACTAGAGTTTGTAACATAGCTCATTCACTATAGGGTGAGTGTGAATCATTTGCCATAAGGTATGGTTTACGGCTTTCGTATGTTTTAGTTAACAAAAAATTAAACAATATAGTTATATAATGCTATTAAATTATTTTTAAAACTTAATTGTCGATCTAACTGAAAGTAAGTACTATGAGGTATATGCTCCGATTGTATTTTATAACAAAGGCTATAGGGACATAATTAAGGTATATCGGCTTCAGAAATATTTTTAAATGGCACTTATTAAATATATATGCACAAATGACACAATAATATCATGAAAGTACCAGTTCCTTTTAACTCAATTGGTTTTAGGGAGAGAGCAAAATATGTAAAATAAAAACAGACTTTCTTTATTAGTTATTAGCGCACCCGGCAGATGTTGTCCCGCCATGATAATAAAAAAAAACCTTGAGAGATTATGTACCTAAACCTTCCTCATGAATCACTTTATCTGCTGGTGAAAACCGCATGCAAATTCGTTCAGTAGTTTTTGAGTTTATCGCGAGCAGAGAGACAGACAGACAGACGTGGCAGAGGACTTTGTTTTATAATATGTTGTAAAGTCCGATTCACTATGCTTATGTCGCTGTCACTTGTGGCCAAACGTTAATCTATAAAAAATTATACACCTATACTTATATATAATTACGCCTATATACCATCATCTGCCTTTAGTAGAAGTATCTAATAAATTAATTTATTTCGTACTTTCTGGTAACTCTTGTCGGAGGTTAAAAACCCATTTGAATTATAGAAGTCCTTTTACGTTTTGAAATAAGTCTATTAAATAAATAGCGGACATCGTCGAAGCTTTAATGTCCACAACGTTTTAACTTCCACTTTCCTATTTCTGTTCTTTGAACATAATATAAAAAGAATCTTTAATTTGGGTTTTCCATTTGTCTCAGAAAGGACAGCATTTATGTTTGAAAGGTTTCACAGATAGAACTGAACGTAGTCGTTATTAAAATATGCAGTACTATTTGAAAAGGATACGGTAATAGTTAAAGGAAACTTACAGATATTTTCTGAGAATAAATTGATAGCAATTGGTATACCATTCGAATGTATTGAAGTAGAACTTGAGTACGGTCTACACTTGGTTTTTTGAATGATAAAAAGAAGTACTGGTACAGGCATGAAACAAGAGAGGATGCATGAAGTGTTAAAATAATGTGACATAAAGAAAACACATTTGTATGTTGTATTAGTTGCTTCATATTTTCTGAGTATTTCACCGTATGCCGAAGGTGATTCTCAAAGGCGAAATCTTAAAACGCCCTTTAAAATGCTCACTTATGCAATATAACTCGTGTGATAAATTTAAGTGTGCCCAGTTTAAGGTGTGTTGTCCGCTACTCAGTCTTAAGAATTTAATTTTGAATGTTATAGTTGACAAAATATGAGTCTCAGTTCACTCTGCAGAATACATACAAATTAGTTTAGAATTTGTTTACCTTTTTTAAAGAGGTCCATGTCTGACGAGAGTTGCCTTATTACAAATTTAAATGACCTAACTATCCGAACTTATAGACCTAATTATTTAGATATTTCCGTTATTAAAGCAATCCTAAGGTTATTAAGTATTAATATAGACAATAAATTGGCCAAGGTAGAATATATATTTTGTTTTCCTTTATTCTAACTCGTATTTACTAAACATAGAAAGTAAAAGGTCGTTTATATATCACAATCACAAAATAAAGAATGCTTTACCAATATGTTCTGCATTCATCAGGTTGTTTACCTTCAAAGAAAATTCAGGCTCATTGTAGCAATCATATTCTTCGATAGTGTGCGAACACGCAAAAAATCAAACAACTAAAGCTAAAATTGTTTCAAATGATAGAAATTTTAATTTCGAAAAGTGCCATTAAAAATATAATATTTTTCATATGTCATGACAAGAGTTATTTACTCTACAGTTTCAAAGCGAACTCGACAGTACATATTACCGATGCTCTAGAGAGTGAATAATTTATCCTTCATTATTACGCATGAAATTACTTGATATATTCGTCAGATGTTATTACCCGACTGTCCAGAGGGAGTGTAATGTTTTGTATATACTCGTACGTATATGTATCTTGTATCTATTTATCTCTTTAACATCTCTGTAAAGTAAATTTCGTAAAATAAATGACTATCTAATCAAAATAATGAACAAACTAAAACGTTATAGTTATCGTGTATAGAATCTCATTTCCCACTTACTTATCTAAGAGAAGCACACCCGCAAAGCGATTTCCATTTACACTTTAGAGTGGTCGTCTGCTGACAACTAATAGCCAATTAGGTACGGAAGGCTGGTTAAATTCTGTAACGTCTGACGGGGCAGCGGCGACCCCTGGGCGGTTCATCGAAATTGAACTCCACTCGTTGCTTGCTATCGAGGTGTGTTAGACATTTGAAAAACCATTCTCACAATTACTTTTGTAATGAGCATATCCGTAATGATATGAATTTTACGTTTATTTACTCGCACATATCTATTTTGTTAATTAGCACTTAATATAAAGCTATTGTGCAAGTTAAAACTGAGGAGGCGACACCGCTACACCTTTCTGTCGCTAAGATCAATTACTAACACTGCTATCTTCCAGGTTCAATGATTTGGTTGGCAGCACACAATGGCATATGAGATATCTCAACTCATTCTTCATGAATAGAAACTGATAATCACTGGCATCCGTTAAAATTGCGCTGTTGCAGTTAGTATATATATTCTATAATTTTCTATGTGGTTGAGCTATCCCCGTCCGCATGCTCCAAATAGTTACTTCAAATCAGTAAAGAGTATTAATCCAATGTAGTTATGATTTCTATACCTATCTATTATTAAATATAAATAGGGTTTTTTTTTGTCATAGCAGGTAAACGAACATGTGGGTCACCTGATGTTAAGTGATCACCACCGTCCATAGACACTCGTCGGTTTTCTATGAGAGGGTACTGCCTCGAGGGAACCGACCCATTCATGCTGAAACCAGTAGTAGCTTCAGTGTGGCCCTACCACCTAACAGAGTCGTATTAGTGAGGCTAGTCACTACTACGTACGTTTCAAATTTAACAGTAAGCCGAAGCTTTCAGCGAAGGAAAACATCGTGATCAATAATAGTATAAAGGAAGGGCCTAATGCCCGTCCGGCTAGCTATCATACTTCCGAGAATATGTCACCAAGTACATATAGGTATGTTCCGATAGTTGTACTTGAGGGCCATTCCCCTATAAGCTTAACAATTTACTATATTAGACTACGTCATCATTTAACTTCAAGTAAGATTTTGGTCAATGACTAATTTTTTTTTATGTCATAGCAGGCAAACGAACACGTGGGTCACCTGATGTTAAGTGATCACCATCGGCCATAGACACTAACAACGCCAGGGGAGTCGAAAGTGCGTTGCCAGCCTGTGTTTGGGTGAAAGGGAGAGAGAGATGAGAGGGGAGGTGGGCCTCCGGCGCTCGCACTGACCTAACGAAACGCAACAATGCAAGCACTGTTACTTCACGTCAGTTTTCTATGAGAGGGTGGTACTACCCCGGGCGAGCCGACCCATTCGTGCTGAAAGCAATAATAGCTTCAGCGTGGCTTTACCACCTACGAAAATCCGCAAATAATAAAAAAAACAAGCAATTGTACCTCTTGTATACCACCTGAGTTGAACGGGTCGTGTCAGTGCGTGCCTCGACTGCAAATATTGCATTTCCATATTCTTTCAGCATTATTGAAATTCTATTCAATTCGTAAGTATGACCACAGATGTACTAGTAGTAATCAGTCGCAATATTCTAGTGAGATTAGATGGGCAATATTAAAAGCAATGTTCTTTAATACTAGTTTTATTTACATGTTTCATTTATTACTGAACTTTAAAATTTCTGTATCGTTAATACAATACATATCCTATTGTTTATCTTAAACTATATAGATAAAAATACATTATTTTAGAAAATATCACGCCTTCTTATGCGTCCTAACATAGTCATTTCGGGTTCTACAAATTTATTATTACTCACCCTAAGTAAAGATAGAGGTAAAACTTTTTTATAATATTACTAACTAGTTGAAAGTCTGGAAAATGTGAGAATTGTCGTCGGCCTCTAAACTTACCTGCTCACGTCTTAATCCCAACTTATCAAAGTGGTCTGTCTGTGAAGAGTTTGCTTTTTGTTATGAGGTGAAACTATTTTTTTGGATTACGTAAGGTACGTAAGTACGTAGGTGGTAGGCATTTATACTGCGGTATTATGACTTTCCGTTCCTAGTAATTGTTTATTAATCGTCTTATACCTAAGGTGTTCCTTATCACGGGTGTTTTCGAATCTCTTTGACCGGCACAAATGCTTCCGAAAGAAAAAATCCCTGAAAATTTGAGCTCTTAATATTAACTCTAAGGTAGTCCGTATTCCAACCCATGTTTCGTATGGAAATAACATAAATATTTTTTTCTTCGTTCTTTATAATTTCACAACTCGGTGATAGATGTATCTACAATACAAACTAATATATATTTTTATAGCAAAAAGCAACGTTCTATAAAAACGATTTCTTATGAGTTTACGTCATGTCTAGTGGCTTAAAAGTTATTCGAGCTCAAAGTTTATTTTTTATATAATTATCAGTATTATCAAGTATAGTTATAGAATAAACACTTGTATCACAAAATATATTACATTGTTTGTAATTTTTTTTGTATAAGTATAATCAATAGGTATATGTCAATACAATATTTTTCTTGATATTGTTTTCAATACGTGCGTTTTTTCAGTAAAAAAGCTGAAAGTTTCTTAATTATTAAGATTGTAAAATAAAAGTACAGAAAAAGCAGGAGCCTAAGGACCACCCTATTATACATTTACCCGTATATGAATCATTACATAGTATAAAACAAAGTCTCCTACCGCGTCTACTGAACGGATTTTCAAGCGGTTTTCATCAGTGGATAAAGTGATTCATGAGGAAAGTTTTGGTATATAATTTGTCAAGGATTTTTTTATAATCAGGGCGGGACAACGTCTGCCGGGCCCGCTAGTATAGTATATATGTGTTATACACGTTAGAACAAAGGTTTCATTTAATGTTAGTTTAAGTAGTATGAACTGGATTAAGAGGAAACAAAAGCCACTTCTGACTTCAATTAACTTTATGTGCACTCGTGTGTGGATTAACAAACGCGTAAGGGCATTCTGTCATTGAGCGCGTCCCCGAAACCTATTAGAGGGTTGCGTTCTATTGTATGTTGGTTCGGTACTTCAATGTTATTACACTAACAGATGTTACTGCAAATTGCATGCAGTTCCACTGAAGACATTCCGAGAACAATTACCGTTCTCTCAAATCTTGGGCTATAATAAGAATATATAATGATATATATATATAATATAATATAAGAATATAATAAATAAAAGAATAATATAAGAATATATATTGCCCGCCCTGATTATAAAAAAATCCTTGACAAATTATATACCAAAACGTTCCTCATGAATGACTTTATCCACTGATGAAAACCGCTTGAAAATCCGTTCAGTAGACGCGGTAGGAGACTTTGTTTTATACTATGTAATGATTCATATACGAGTAAATGTATAATAGGGTGGTCCTTAGGCTCCTGCTTTTTCTGTACTTTTATTTTACAATCTTAATAATTAAGAAACTTTCAGCTTTTTTACTGAAAAAACGCACGTATTGAAAACAATTTCAAGAAAAATATTGTATTGACATATATTGATTATACTTATACAAAAAAAATTACAAACAATGTAATATATTTTGTGATACAAGTGTTTATTCTATAACTATACTTGATAATACTGATAATTATATAAAAATTAAACTTTGGGCTCGAATAACTTTTAAGCCACTAGACATGACGTAAACTCATAAGAAATCTTTTTTATAGAACGTTGCTTTTTGCTATAAAAATATATATCAGTTCGTATTGTAGATACATCTAACACCGAGTTGTGAAATTATAAAGAACGAAGAAAAAAATATTTATGTTATTTCCATACGAAACATGGGTTGGAATACGGACTACCTTAGATTTAATATTAAGAGCTCAAATTTACAGGGATTTTTTTCTTCGGAAGCATTTGTGCAAAGAGATTCGAAAACACCCCTGCTAAGGAACACCTTATGTATAAGACGAGTAATAAACAATTACTAGGAACGGAAAGTCATAATACCGCAGTATAAATGCCTACCACCTACGTACTTACATACCTTACGTAATCCAAAAAAATAGTTTCACCTCATAACAAAAAGCAAACTCTTCACAGACAGACCACTTTGATAAGTTGGGATAACGACGTGAGCAGGTAAGTTTAGAGGCCGACGACAATTCTCACATTTTCCAGGCTTTCAACTAATTAGTAATATTATAAAAAAGTTTTACCTCTGTCTTTACTTAGGGTGAGTAATAATAAATTTGTAGAACCCGAAATGAATATGTTAGGACGCATAACAAGGCGTGATATTTTCTAAAATAATGTATTTTTATCTATATAGTTTAAGATAAACAATAGAATATGTATTGTATTAACGATACAGCAATTTTAAAGTTCAGTAATAAATGGAACATGTAAATAAAACAAGTATTAAAGAACACTGCTCTTAATATTGCCCATCTAATCTCACTAGAATATTGCGACTGATTACTACTAGTACATCTGTGGTCATACTTACGAATTGAATAGAATTTCAATAATGCTGAAAGAATATGGAAATGCAATATTTGCAGTCGAGGCACGCACTGACACGACCCGTTCAACTCAGGTGGTATACAAGAGGTACAATTGCTTGTTTTTTTTATTATTTGCGGATTTTCGTAGGTGGTAAAGCCACGCTGAAGCTATTATTGCTTTCAGCACGAATGGGTCGGCTCGCCCGGAATAGTACCACCCTGTCACAGAACACTGACGTGAAGTAACAGTGCTTGCATTGTTGCTTTTCGTTCGGTCAGTGAGAGCGCCGGAGGCCCACCTCCCCTCTACTCTCCCCCTCCTTCCCCTTCCCCTAAACACAGGCTGGCAACGCACTTTCGACTCCCCTGGTGTTGTTAGTGTCTATGGACGGTGGTGATCACTTAAAATGAAGTGACCCACCTGTTCGTTTGCCTGCTATGACATAAAAAAAACTGTCTCTCGCAATCCTTATATTATCTTTAACTTGCTTTCGATTGCGTATGCATTGTTTTTTATAACTTGAATAGTGAAGTACGAGGGCAAATAGTAAATCCGTAAGTATCTGTTTGTAACTGATTATGTTGGAGAGAATATTTGTGTGAATATTCGTTCATATAACATGTGTAATTTTCTTTACATTTCCAGTTTTTATACACTGAGAAGTTCAAATTCGGCATAATTTTTTTTCCATAAGGTTTTTTTTTTTAATTTGAAGATCTTTTAAAATAACGTAAAATATTAGGAAAGGCAAAGGTTGGATTTAGCTCATTTTGTAATGTAACGACATATTTCATTCAAAAACCATTTGCACACGCGACATATCACTTCACACGTCAGTGCACATTGCACCGCCGAGAATAGATTAATGGTTTACTGGTTAAATTCACTCGATCATGTCGCTGTACATTAACTGCTTGGTCAAGTTATTTATCAGTTAATAAATCAAACATGTTTCCACGACACAGACTCTTCAATGTCTTTACTAATATCATAAATGAAAATGAAAATTTGTTTGTTAGGATTTTATACCTTATTTATTCAACCAATCACTATGAAATTTTGCATACTCGTTACTAGAAGCACAAAAAATGATATAGGTAAATAAAGTACCTATTATCCAGTAAAAATCTACTCTTCTCGAGAGATCGAATATAGCGAAGTTATAAGGAAAAGATAATTTTAAACAATCAATGAATTCAAACTAAATCAGTTAAAATATTATTGAGACGGAATGCTAAATATATTCTTTAGGTATTAGTAAATGACTTATTTCATCTATTATAGCCGAAGAGTAAATGAAACGGTGAAATATTTGAGACAGCAGATTTTATTTTACTTTTAGCTTAATCTCTTAAGGATTTTTTGGAATTGGTGTACCATTACTGATTTTAATTTAATAGGTTTCACTGTTAACTCTTGCGGTGGGAAAATAC